>JAULKM010004236.1:0-15210 GCA_032355605.1 Rubia tinctorum | reverse complement strand
GAGATGAAAGATTTAGGAGCAGCTAAGAAGATTCTTGGTGTGGAGATAAAAAGAGATCGAGGAGTTAGAAATTTTTACCTGACCCAGGAGAGTTACCTTAATAAAGGTTTGGAGCGATTTGGCATGCATGATGCCAAACCAGTTAGCACTCCTCTTGGTAGCCATTCAGTACATTTTAAAATAAATTATTTCGCCAATGAAGATATACCTGCGCATGTTCCACCACAGTTTACTGAGATGTTGCTGCCATTTTAGTTCCTAAGAAAGATAAGACTTGGCGAATGTGTATTGATTGTCGTGCTATTAACAAGATAACTATTAAGTATCGTCATCTTATCCCTAGGTTAGACGATATGCTTGAAGATTTGCATGAATCTGTAATATATACTAAAATTGATTTGACTCAGGGTTATCATCAGATTTGAATTAGGGAGGGTGATGAATGAAAAGCTGCATTTAAAAGTAAGTTTGAGTTATATGAATGGATTGTTATGTCTTTCGGATTAACCAATACACCTAGTAGTTTTATGCAGTTGATGAATCATGTCTTGAGAAAGTTTATTGGTCAATTTGTTGTGGTTTACTTTGATAATATTTTGATCCATTCTAAGTCGACTGATGAGCATATTGAGCATGTTAAATCCATTTCACTTGCACTTCATGAGTCTAATTTGTATGCAAATATCAAGAAGTGTACTTTTTGTGCTTCAGAAGTGGTGTTTCTCGGGTTTTTGGTCTCTAAGGAGGGCATAAAAGTTGACGAAACCAAAATAGAGGCTATCAAAACTTGGCCGAGACCTATCAATGCCAACCAGGTACATTATTTTCATGGTTTAACTAGTTTTTATAGAAGGGTTGTGCATGATTTTTCATCTATTGCTGCATCTTTAAATGAACTAGTTAAAAAGTATGTGAAATTTGTTTGGGGTGACGCTCAAGAGAATGCATTTAATGAATTGAAAATATAATTGTGTAATGCTTCTGTGCTTGATTTACCTGATTTAATGGTACTTTTGAGGTTCATTGTGATTATTTCAGTGTTGGTATTGGTGCTGTTTTGATGCAAGATAATCTATCTATAGCTTACTTCAGTGAAAAGCTAAAGGGCGGTGCTCTAAATTATCATGTTTACGATAAAGAATTATGCAATTGTGCATGCATTAGAGACTGGGCAACATTATATATTGCATAAATAATTCGTTATTCACAGTGATCATGAATAGTTATAACATTTGAAGAGTCAGATGAAGTTGAATAAGCGTCATGCTAAATGGTCTAGTTTTATTGAATCCTTTCCTTATGTGTTGCGATACAAGAAGGGTAAAGAAAAATGTTTTTGCTGATGCTTTGAGTCGTAGATATGTTTTACTTACACGATTGGAATACATCATGTTAGGGTTTTCATTCGTGCGAGAATTAGATGCTACTGATCCTGATTTTTCATCTGTTTATGCTCTGCATGCGAAAATGGTTCCTATGACAAATTTTTGTGGCATGATGAATTCTTGTTTATGAATAATAGGTTATGTGCTCCTCAATGTGTTATGGTGAATTACTTGTTAGAGAAGTTCATTCAGGTGGTTTAATGGGATATTTTGGTGCATTAAAAACTTATAATTTGTTACGAAAACACTTCTTTTGGCCAAAAATGACACTCTCTGTTGATAGGATTTGTAGGAATGGTATTGATTGCTTGAAGGTTAAGTCAAAGACTAAGACTCATGGTTTATATTTTTCCTTTACCTGTTCCTACACATCCCTGGGTTGATATTTCTGTGGATTTTGTTCTCGGATTACCACGTTCCCAATCAGGTAATGATTTTATCTTTGTGATTGTTGATCGATTTTCGAAGATGGCACATTTTATTCCTTGTAGGAAGACAGATGACGCAAAACATGTCGCTGATTTATTTTTAAAAGAAGTAGCAAGACTTCATGGCATTCCTGCGTCCATAGTCTTAGATCAAGATGCCAAATTGTTGTCCTACTTTTGGAATACCTTGTGGCGCAAGTTAGGGAAGAAATTGTTGTTTTCTACGGTAAGTCATCCAAAAACCGATTGTCAAACTGAGGTCACCAATCGCACTTTGGGAGCGCTTGTACTTACCCTAGTTCAAAAGAATTTGAAGAATCGCGAAGCGTGCATTCCGATTGCAGAGTTTGCTTATAATCGCACTGTTCATTCTACTACTTCTTTACCTTCTTTCGAATTTGTCTATGGAATTTTACCAAATACACCTCTTGATTTACTTCCTTTGAATTTTAAACAGGTGCACAATTTGGATGGAGAAAAGAAGGGTGATTTTGTGAAGCGATTCCATGAGAATGTGCGATTGAAGATTGAAAGGACAAATGTGCAGAATGCTAAAAGAGCAAACCATGACCGCCGCATTGTTCAGTTCAAGAAAAACGACTAGGTTTGGTTGCATTTACGGAAGGAGAGGTTTCCAAATTCCTAGAAATCTAAACTAAGTCCATGTGGTGATGGTCCTTTTCAAGTGTTAGAAAGTGTGAATGATAATGCTTACACGATTGATCTACCTGACGATTATGGTGTTAGTACTACCTTCAATGTTGCTGATTTATCTCCATTTACCTTTGAAGACGATTCCGTTTCGAGGGCGAAACCTTTCGACCACAGAGGGAATGATGGAGATGCCAAGGCGACTACCACCATAAATGAGGACATTCCACGACTTGATTAAACATTCAAGGGTTATGTTCGGGATCCACTAAGTGACATGGCAGGACCGATGACAAGGTCAAGAACAAATCTTAGAGATGCGGCATTGAATGTTTTGGATCGACTTCATGATGAAGAATTCAAGAATAAGTTGGCTAGGGCTTGGATTAATTATTCAAGCTTGTTGATTAACTGAAAACGTCGTGAAGAACACTATACTCCTTTTCCCACTGTTTTTTAATGAGGTAGTGTGATCATTGTAAACTATTGTAACATTATTTTATTTCAGTCCAATAACTCGGCAATGTGAGCTTCTGAAGAGTTAATATTTTTGACCCAGTCAAATTAGGGTTTTCAAAAATATGTAGTTTTATTCTAAGTAGAATTATATTTGGTAAGATTAGACAAGGTAATATTCTTCAAGACTATTTCTTGAAGGGGATGGCCGAATAAGGGTTTAAAATTGGTATTTTAGTTAGATATGATTTTAACTTCTTAAATCTTCCATAAGTTGATTCAGTTTCCAATTGTGTTTATGGTTTTTGTAGCCGAAAATATCCTTATATAAAGGAGGGATATGGCCGAGATTATGATCATTTTTTTATCAATCAAATATTCAGAATTTTGAGTTATACTCATTGCTTGCGAGCGTCTTCATTTTTAATTAATCATGCAGGTTAATTAAGTATCAATAACTTTGTGAACTAATCATGCAGGCTAGTTAGTGAACAAAGAACCCTTTATTTGTGAGTTAATCCTGCTGGCTAGTTAACGAGCCAATTTTTGAATTGTGAACCAATCCTGTGGGCTAGTTGGCTTTACAAATCTCAAGCTATTCAAGATCCCGATGGCTAGTTTTGAATAGTTTGTGCGGCTATACTAGGGTTTGCGAAATTTCTCGTTTAGTCAAAGATCTAAAATTTCGCAATCCAGAGTTTTCACAAGGAGATTCATATCACAAATCCATCTTCTTTATTTTGTCACATAATTCCTTCATAGGTGGTAGGCAAAATCTTGCAATACTTTCTCCACTTATAATGAAGCTTCCGGTCTCCTCTAGCCTTGGATGTAGGTCAATTTGACAGAACTACGTAAATCTTTGTGTTCATTATTTCCTTTATTTTCTTTACGTTGTCTTTGTTATCCATCGTTTCAGGCTAGTAGATATCTCGTGGTATTCGTATTCTTAACAATTATTGTGATAAATATTAAGTTTTAACTATATTTGAATGTTTTTATTTACTTTAAATTGTTTACAATATAAAATTATATTATTTAGAAATGATTAATTATTAATGATTAATATATATTTTTAAATTTTTATTTATAATCGTACCCATTTCGTACCCTTACCTCCAAAATTTCAATTTATCAATCTCGTACCCATACCCGTACCTGGAATCATACCGGTGCTACTTAATTCATCAGTTGGACTGTCGTCGAGATTTCTGGCGCCGAGCCTGAAGGAGGATGAACAGCATCCGGGTCATGTTATGATAATTGAAAGAAAGCATGGTTTGTCTAAGTTTAAGTTTCGTAATCTCAAGATGGAGGTTATGCTTGTTCAATGTTATGGGGGGTTTGTATAGGAAGATGGTGGAAAACCTTATCGAAATCGGTTTTGGTCGTGTAGACCGTGGAAACCGAATCCAAATTGGTTTCGGAATTAGTATTAGCAATGCTAAATTGGTTTTGGTTTCGCGATTTCGAATGTGGAGTTTGGAATAAATTTGTTTTGGCTACTCGAATTAGGTTTCTAAATCCCATACCTATCCACACAAAAAATAAGAGTCTATTTTTCAATTTCAATTTCAAATTCAAATTCAAATTCAAATTCAAATTCAAATTCAAATTCAAATTCAAATTCTTCAAGATAACTCCCACTTCAATTTCTCCAACAAATTAAGTTAATTCTTGATTCCAAATAAAACAGCTGCCTTATCCAATGCAGCAATGCTCTCTGTGCGGACTTGTCATTTTTGCAAAATCCTAGGGCCGCCCACAGTATTCAGCCTGTCCATCCATCAACCGGTTACAAAACAATTAGGTTTTTAAAAAAAAAAGTAAATTAAATAAAATAGAGCCGGATACCCGTCCGTAAATCACACATTTAATCGGGTCCAAGTATGGGCCGTAAAAATAATATTTCCCGGTGCTGATCAGAATACCCGGTAAATTCTAGCCATTTCTGCAACTAACTATTCATTTAGTTAAAATTGCTTAATTTTAATCTCAAATTTGAATAGATTAATAAGTTAGAATATTGTCATAAGATTCGTAATAGCGTGAATTTTTAAAATATCAAATTTTTATGACTTTTATTTACACACAATCATAGATATCGATAATCATACTTTTTTTGAGTCAACTAATGAAAGTCGAGTTTTTTAGAATTGGGTGGGACATAGGGAGTATATTTAATTAATATTAATAAATAATTATGTTAGTTTCATTTGATAGTTTCTTTTTAAAAAAGTTATTCACCAATGATAATATATACCTATATATATGACAAAGTTTTGGGAAAGACGGTATTTCAATAAGGTTATGGAAAAACGGAGTTTAATTAGAATAATAAAAGGTAAAAGGTCTTTGTTACAATATTAAAGTTTTATTATACAACGTGCAGTAGTTATAAATTTTATAACCCGGTTCATGCAACCCAAAAATTTTATCTTCATTTCTTCAAGATTACACTTTAAACCTTGGTTTTTTCATGAATTATGGAAAGAACGTTTTTCAAGAGACGCAATCTATATATATAATCACATGTCAATCTAGATTATTTGCCACAGTCCATGGTACAACTATGATTAATTACAGTTCCTTTCCATTCTCTTGTTTTCCGTACCTAAATAAACCAAAAAACGTGCATTCAAAAGACATGTGAAGTGCAGAGGCAGATTCGTCTCAATGCGATTTGGCTACGTCCAAATTTACATATCGGAAGAAAAAGAAAACATGTCACTGGGAACAGATACATAGATCAGTCCATATGGTATCCATATGTACTTTTGGTTTCATTTCCCCGTGCCACAGAAAGAATATGTTCATAATCTAAGCTCAAAATCACAAGTTACATGTTTAAGTTTGTGGTCAATGGGTTCATTTTATCGGGTACCCTATCAACAAGCGGCCTTTGACTCCATAACATGCAATGAAGTTGTAGGGGTCGAGGTTGAAAGTGTTAATGTCACTCTGCCATCAATTGACGACAGAGTGACATTAAACGCTTTTGGATTTGGATGTTTTTGTGAAAATGAGGAGCACGTTCGGATTATATTTGTGCAAATGAGGTGCACCTTTTGGACAACTTTTGTGCCGTCTTTGGACGACTGTTGTGATACTGATTTTTTTTTTTTCAGAATTCAACAATGATGAAGAAGTTTCTTTTCAGTTAGAAGATTTAAAATTTTATCCCAATTTTTTAAATCTTGGCTTTAATTGGAGTCACTACTACAAAATAAGGCCAATGTAACACTTTCCTTTCAACACTTATTAAAAATGTTACAATAGTTTATAAAGTGTTACTTAAACATTTAAAAAGTGTTGTTACATAAATATTGAAAAGTGTTACCTAAAATTTAAAAAGTGTTACGCTAGATCTAATGCAACATCACCTAAGGTAATACTTGTAAAAATGTTACTTTAGGTGCTATTGTAACACTTTCAACCTATTGTAACACTTTTACAAGTATTACCTTACATGATGTTGCATTAGATCTAACGTAACACTTTTTAAAATTTAGGCAACACCTTTCAATATTTACGTAACACTTTTCAAAGGTCTAAGTTTCACTTTATTAGCTATTGTAACATTTTAAATAAATATTGCAAAGAAAGTGTTACGATAGTTCTATTTTGTAATAGTGAGTGTTAAATTATTATATATAATCTATTTTCTAAGTGAGAAACATTTACTTAGATGACCTATATGAGCAGTATCTGTTTTCCACAATGTTTTGTGCATTTACTTTAAGAGAAAAACAAAACATGAATCTGATGGCCTATATGAGCAGTACTCAAAGCGTTCCTGTTCCGACGCTCAAGGAACAGATAGCTGAAGTAACCGGCGTGGTTTCGGAGCACCCGCGACCTATCTGCCGCGGCAAAGTTCTCAAGGATGATGAAAACCTCTGTGCCTACCATGTTGAAGACGGGCACACGTTACATTTGGTTGATCCGTCGCCAGAGAGCGCTCGTGATCCTGCACCAAAGATATGGTATCCTTGTGAGTACCGTGACCCAAAATATATTTTGTGCATTTCATATTGTAGGGTATGTTAGGTAAGATTGTGCATTATCATAATTTTATTGTAATTACTCCATAAATAACAAACGCGACACTCATAACAAAATTAAGGGAAAAGTGTGAGATTGCGTAAAAGTTTTAAAAGCAGCACGAACACTGTACAAAAACTGTCCAAACGGTGCACCCCATTTGCACAAATATATAGTCCGAATAGGTAAACGTTTGTGTTCAAGAGGGTGAGCAATAAATTTTCACTTTAGATGTATTTTTGGGTACAGATTATGAGTTTTATATGGATATCGGTGGATTTTTGCAGACATTTGGAGAAAAAATGACAAAGTCTGCGCAGAGATCATTGGATAAAGGAGCTGTTTTTATTTGGAATCAACATTTGACTTGGAGATCATATTTGTTGGAGAAACTCAGGTTGGAGTTATCTTGAAGAATTTAAATTTGAATGAGAAAAATAGATTCTTATTTTTTGTATGGATAAGTATGGGATTTAGAAACCTAATTCGAGTAGCCAAAACAAATTTATTCCAAGCTCCATAACCGAAATCGCGAAGCCGAAACCAATTTAGCATTGCTAATACTAATTCCGAAACCAATTTGGATTCGGTTTTCCACGGTCTAAGCACTTCCGAAACCGATTTGGATTAGGTTTTCCACCATCCTCTTATATAAACCCCCAAAACAATGAACAACTACAAGTATAACCTTCATCTCGAGATTAAGAATCATAAACACGAGGAGAAACCATGCCTTCTTTCAATTATCATAATATGACCCAGATGCTGTTCATATTGTTTATCGTCCTTCAACCTGTTTTCGGCGCCAGAAATCTCGACGACAATCCAACCGATGAATATTTCTCCCCAGGAGAAGAGGACGAAATCAGATACCTAAGATGGAGCATAGGAGATGACTTGCGCGGCACGCCTAGGTGGCCCGGGGCACCGCTTCCGATCATGCTAAAGTACGCTTTCGACCAGAGCAAGGCGATCGACAATCTGAACCAAACTGACATCGGAAACGCCTTCTCTCGCGCCTTCGGAACATGGTCATCGGTGATTCAGGTGACTTTCGAGGAGACAGACAGCTTATCTAAGCCCAACATCAGGATTGGGTTCTTCCACGGGTTACCCAACGGAGTTCTAAACCACGCTTCTTTGCCGCCCAAGGGGATTCTCCGGCTGAACGCTGACGTGAAATGGACCGCCCGGGAAGTCTCAGAGGATGCGTTTGATTTGGAATCTGTGGCGATCCATGCGATTGGACATTTACTAGGATTGGAGCACTCCCAGTCCCATGATTCGATTATGTACTCGCATATGGCTCCTGGGATCAAGAAAGTTGACCTAGCAGTTGAAGACGTGGTTAGGGCACAACAGCTATACGGGCCAAATTCGGAATATCATCATCAATCATTCGGGCCAGACCCGGATCAATCACATGTGCCGAAACCGGAGTATCATCACGAGTCATATGGGCCAAACCTTCCCGCATATCATCATGAATCATACGGGCCAAATCCGGGGTATCATGAATCGCCTTCTCCTCTTCCATCGGGTTCTGATGTTGTCAAGGAGCTGAGTACAAGGTCTTTAGGGTTCGACATATTTGTGGCTGGCCTCATAATCATGACAAGCTTATGAGTTTTGGATTGGAATGTTTGTAATTGATTGTTGTATTAATGTTTGGTGCAAATATATATTTAGAACTCGAGTTGTAGTGGTAGTCATTGACATTTATGTTAGTGTCCATTTAAAGGAAAGAGTAGAATCGCTAATTCTTTTGATTAATTCAACTGTGTCATTGATATTTTTTTTCTTGTCGTGCTATTTTCAACGTCATTCGAAGGGACAATAAGTATTCATCGTATGCACACATGACCTCTTTTTGTGTTCAATTTCAAACTATATCAAAAGTAAATGTTTCTCACTTGACACAAGATGGCATAATCATAAGTTGACTGACGATGTTCCAAACAACGAGGTTCGATCGAAATCAAAATAGCCAAGAACAACTGAAGCCGGACTCATTTGCGCGGAAAAATCTGATTTTTTTATGTGATTATGTTTAAAGACACTGTATATTATACACAACTTATAGCCGAGAATAATTTAACACGCTAAAAAAAAGGCAAGATAAAAGAAATCTAGGAAAATACTTTTAATCTTATAATTAAAAAGAAACTTCTTAATTATTGAACTCTATATCTTGGCAAAGTGTTGGGAAAAACCCTTTTTATAACAAACATATGGAAAGACGGAGTTGAATTGAAATTATAGAAATGTAACATGTTTTAGTTGCAATATTAAAAATTTATTATGCAACATGTTAGAGTGATCAGTTTATGACCCGATTAATACAACCCATAAATTTTATTTTGATTTCTTCAAATTTGCTGTTTAAACCTTGATCTTTCCATAACTTATGAAAAGACCGTCTTTCAAGAGACGGACTTTATCTTTTACATTTATTTATATAAAAATTCAATAATCTTCCTCACAGCATGATTTTTTTTATAAAAAAAAATATAATTATACAATAGATATCCAAAGACGGCACAAAAGTTGTCCAAAAGTGCACCAAATTTGCACAAAACATCCAGAAGTATATAAGAAAGGCAACATCGATGCATTTAAAATTTTGTGAATGAGGTCTAAGAAACATGTTAATTGTAAAAACATACACTACTACAAACTAAGCCTAAATGAAGGTGATGAAAACGAAGACAAAACGATGTCGTTTTTCGTATGTTGCGGTAGTCAAATGACACAAGTAGCCAGGTTAACAACAAATCTGTGTTAGAGTTAGAGTCTCACATTGGTGGTTGACGGTCATATAACTCAATATATAAGATCACGTCTTCCCCCTATATAGTAGCAATTGGTTTTAATGATAGGGGTCCATGATTCTAATAATCTGAATGAACGTAGAGATAAAATAATTCTTATTACATTGTGTTTGGGATAAGTGTTTATCGTATGTACACACCTTTTTTTCCAAAGCCATTTTCATAACATGTACAGTTTGCGAAACATATACTCCCTCTGTTTTTTTTAAGTTTGACACACTTATCATTTTCGTATATTTTTTTTAAGATTGTCATATTTCCTTTTATGACAAAAAGTACATCATTCTCAACCACTCATTAAACTTTTTACTCTTCTCACTCAATTCTCACCACACATTTCCACTTGCAAAAATAACAACACATAAACATATGGTGTCAAACATAGAAAAACAGAGGGAGTAATAAAGGTCAATAGGTCATAGACATGAACTTCACAGCTGCTTGCATATTTGCAACCTGGCACAAGTATACAACACTTATGCTTCAAAAGATAACATCCCAAGAGTTATGTTTGATATAAAAAATGAAAATGAAAATCCCCCAAAAATCCAAGTTTCCAGAAGAAAAGCTGATTTCCAATAGCTGGCTTCCAAAAGGATGATCTTGAGATCCCAAATGCTGATTCCTGCAGATCTTCCATAATTTTGCACATATCATCCCTGTCATGTCTAAATTTTTGTAACAATTTTTTCCAAGACCACTCCATGCTTTTTCAGGAGCTCAATCACGCAACATTCATCACAACAACCAGAAGGCGAGGCATTTGGAGATCAAATGACATATCTTTCAGCCCTTCCAATTCGTCCTCATATTTGGTTGCATATTTATAGATAAAGGCCATTATCTCAAGTTGTGAAGATTTTTTTTAGCAGAATTTCCAGGCCGAGAATGTCATCTCTGCAGTACCCAGTCTAACAGACAAAGTCCCACCGCCCTCGACAACGAAATTACACAATAGCTTCCACCAAAGGTGATGGATCTCTCAGTTCAAAACTCGAAGCAAAAACTTTACTTTTATTACATGGAAATGATTTCTATTTCCTCTTTGGTGGATGGATCTCTCAGTTCAAAACTCGAAGCAAAAACTTTACTTTTATTACATGGAAATGATTTCTATTTCCTTATCAGAGAGGCTTGCTGTTTATAAGAAGCGACAAAAAAAACTCATAAACATCACCATGTTTATGTATATCCTCGACTTGATCTGCAGCTCTGGAGCGTTCATATGTTACCTCAGACTCAAAATCCAAATCAAGCTTGAAATTTGGGTTTACCTAATAAATTCAATAATCACTATCGTGTTCCAACATATCCCCAATCATGTAAAAATAACACAAGAACACAGAAGACTTGGTTACGCAGTTCGGTGAAATCCACTTACATCTGCGGGGTCTGACCCAGTTCAGAATGAATTCACTAATTAGAAAGATATAGTACAAAGTACATCATACAACTATACTTATCTTTTCTAATTACAACGTGTAGATTTTGCAAGCTCCCCTTGCTATCGATCCGCCTTGATCAGACTCCCTCTAATCTCGAAACTCGTCGACGTTGGATTTCCTCCTCCGGAGGAATTAAGGTATATGATTATGAACTAATGAGCAACAGGTCACGGTATGTTGGAACATATGTCTGATGGCTCTCGCAATATTCGATAGAAAATCTGAGTGCAGATTTTGGCAATTAAAATCGCAAGTAATACATTCGATGATGTCCTCTATTTATAGTACACAAGCATATCGGAACTCTCCATAGTTATCTCCACAATATTCCCATTCCATATATGCTTTTGAAGCACATTCAAATCCCATAAATAAAGGGATATTCATTATCTCAACATCTCTCATAATATTCCATAAATCCAATTACATAATTGTAGGGATTTTCCATAAACTTATTATGCTTCATACACGTCTGAATCAATATTGCATAATCTCCATATTTCCATAAACCAATATCACGCAAAATTCCATCATCAATCTAAACCTCAGCTTTCCGTATGTTCCAACATAGAAATTCTGAAGTGTTGTGCGTGTATGCTTCCTTCTCCATTTCAAATTTTGATTTTAATCAAATCCCTTGGAGATATGAATTACCAAATATAATCCAATTAGAATATATTGTCCATTTCTTTTCACATAGTCGAATATTTCAATTTCATAAATCTAATCCAATCTCATAAATATAAGAATTGATATATTCTCCAATCAAAACAATTTGGACGAAATATTACTCCTCACATTCATCTACACATTTTTCATTCCACGGAAATTTCCTTCTATAATGTTTCAACATAAACTATTCCATATTTACACAATTTTCACAAATTACTAATTAAATAAATATGGACTTTACAAAACTCTACCACCTTCGAGCCTATTGCGTGCCACACCCAGGAGTTCACCTTATTTTGTGTTCAACTACAAGCGTATATCAAAAGTAAATTAATGTACCTCGCTTAGAAAATAAATTATAAAAAAACAAAACTTAACATATACTTTGATATCAAGCCTAATTTTGTATTAATATTTCTTTGATTAAGTTCTTCTGCACAAAAGTTGTCCAACAGGTGCACCTCATGTGCACAAATATAATATGAATGTGCCCCTCATTTGCACAAAAACATCCAAGGGTACTTAAGAAAGCCAACATCTATGCATTTTTAAATTTTGTTAATGAGATCTACAAACTTTTGTGTTGTCATAAAGTGTTTTAGAGTGATAGTGGTACTGAGTTTCTGAACACTCGTCTTCGGACCCATTTTGAAACAAAGGGGATCCATAATCAGGTTTCTTGTCCCTACACACTTGAACAGAATGGCCGTGTTGAGCGAAAACGCCGTCATATGACAGAAATGGGTCTCACTATGCATTTTCATACGCATATGCCCCTATCATTCTTGGATGATGCCTTTGAGATGGTTTTTTATGTCATTAAGCATCTTCGTACACCAGTTCTTGATGGATCTTTGCCCTACATTGTTCTGTTCGATCGGACACCCATATACTCTAACTTCCATCCTTTTGGTTGTAGAGTATATCCATTTGCTCGTCCTTATGCTGAGCATAAGTTATCACCTCGAGGTATTCCCTGTGTATTTGTCAGCTATAGCTCGCAATACAAGGGGTTTCGCTGCCTTGACCTCACTTCTGGTCGAGTATATATCACTCGACATGCACGATTTGATGAAACCTGCTACCCCTATGCCACTGTGAGTTCAGCTCTACCGCCTTTTCTTCCATGGATGTTTCATCTTTTATTAATCCAGTTCTTCCTGATACGGAGCTTGAGTCTCCCTCGCCACCTTCTTCAGCACCATGTTCCCTTAGCTCGATCGATCCACCTGTTCTAGTGGCTCATACTCCCGAGGCTCTCAAATCAGCTCATGCTTCTCTTTTGGTGTACTCTGGGTCTTCCTCTGATGCCTCTTTTGATAGCTCTCTTAGTCCGCCACCTTCTCGGACTCATCCCATGACCACTCAGACTCATACTAGTTTACGTCGTCCTCATCACCTGGATGATTATGTTGTTAGTGGTCTTACTGCCTTTGTTCTTGCCCATGCTGAACCTCAGGATTATCGGGCTGCACTTTGTGATCCACAGTGGGTCGCTGCAATGGATGGCGAGGGGACGACTCTTCCTTAATAACATGCTCGGGATTTAGTTCCTCGGCCATCTGATGTGAATGTTGTTGGCTCCAAATGGGTTTTTCAACTCAAGTACCGTTCTGGAAGTACTATTGAGCGTTATAAAGCACAACTTATTTCTCAGGGATTCTCGCAGCTACCGGGTTTTTAACTTTGATCACAACTTCAGCATTGTGGTCAAAACTTCATCTGTTCGTATGGTTCTTGCCATCACTACCATGCTGAAATGGCCCCTGCACCAGTTAGACGTCAAGAATGCCTTCCTAAATGGTGTTCTTGATGCACCAGTATATATGGCGCATCCTGTAGGCTTCAAGGATCCTACTTGGCCTGACTATGTTTATCATCAACAGAAAGCCATCTGTGGGCTTAAGCAGGCACCAAAGCTTGGTTTGAGCGGTTCAGTTCATTTCTTCGCAAGCTTGACTTCATCTGCAGTTCTTTTGACACATCTCTGTTTGTGTTTTCTCGAGGCATTGTTCTTTTCTATCTGATGGTATATGTAGATGATATCATCCTCACTAGTAATGACTCTACCTCCATTCGTATGTTCATCTCTCGCACTCATCAAGAGTTTTCCATAAAGGATCTTGGTTCCCTCAACTACTTTCTTGGACTTGAGGTCCATTCCACTGACTCTGGTCTCTTTTTGGGTCAGGCGAAATATGCTAGGGATATCCTTCGTCGAGCTAGAATGTCCGATGTTAAGCCGGTCTCCACTCCCTTTGTACTTGTTTCTCAGCTTTTCAGTAGTTCATGCGAGCCTTTCAACAATCCCACTTTATACCAGTCATTGGTTGATGTTCTACAGTATCTCACCATCACTCGACCAGATTTGGCTTTTGCTATGAACTCTGTTAGCTAGTTTTTTATAGGATCCTCGTGATGATCACTTTGAGGTTGTCGTACAAATTCTTTGATATGTCAGTGGTATTCTTTATTTGGGACTTTCATTCCGTTCCTCTGCTTCCATAGACTTGTTAGGATATTATGATACTGACTGGGTTCATTGCCTAGAGAATCACGATCGACTTATGGCTATGCGGTTTTTCTTTGCGGAAATCTCATTTCTTGGAGTGCCAAGAAGCAACATATTGTATCGCGCTCCAATTTAGAATCCGAGTGACGTGCATCGGCCAACACTGCAGTGAAAGTTGTTTGGCTTTCTCATTTGCTTTGGGATCTATGTTTCCCGCTTTCTGAGTCGCCTAACAACGCCATTTTCCTTGCTCAGAATCCGGTGGCTCACATGCGTACAAAGCACATTGACATTGACTATCACTTTGTCTAGGAAGCTACGTGTTTGTCATGTGCCGTCATCTCTTTAGGTTGCAGACATCTTCACCAATGACCTTTCTAGTTTTTTTTTTACTTTTTCAGGTCCAAGTTATGCGTCTCGGCTCAACCGACGCTTCTCTTGAAGGGGGTGTTAGGATAGATAAGGTCATATATTAGATATGATTGAGTTTTGATTATGATTTGATTGAGATGCATCTAGAAACATTGTATGCCTGGGGCTTGTATTTTCTATATCTATTTTACTTATACATAACTCCTCTCACGGAGAATTACCTTATGTACAAAGGCTTTATAAATAATGAAAGGTTGATCGATAAAACTAAAGTATATACACATATAAATATTCTAAAATACTCCCTCCGTCCCACCAGTTTTGGCCTACTTTTGGTCAATTTTATCAGACCATGTTTGACCATAAATTTCAATTACTATATGGACTCTAATATCATTATGTGAGATATTGTTA
>JAULKM010004226.1:0-15211 GCA_032355605.1 Rubia tinctorum | reverse complement strand
GGAATTCTTACATTCCTATCGCAACAGTATGCGATCTCGCGTTGCGGAAATTGAGCTAGTCTGCAAAGTTTTTCCTATCTTCTTATCTGGGACATCGATTACATGGTATGATGACCTACCAAGTGAAAGCATTAGGTCTTGGGCACAATTATCAAACTTGTTTTTGGGGCACTTCTATCAGAAGTAGATATTCACCAAAACAATATTGGACCTAAACAATATAGCTCAGTGAAGTGATGAAAGCCTCGCCGATTACCACAATAGGTTCGTTAACGAAAGTTTACTTGTTTGCTATCTGTCGTTCCAATTGTAACTAGGTGCATTCACGGGTGGCATGCAATCAGGATAATTTTACAAGAAACTCACAAAAAACATGCCAGAGAACCCAAGAGAATTGCAAAAAATGATTAAAAGTATGTGCGGGACTGAAGAAGAAAACAACCACAAGATAGAGTGCGAGGGAGGTGAAAAAAGGATAATGGAAGGTCCACGGAGAGGTTTTGTCAAAAAGGGAAAATGAAATATTCCTTTCAAAGGAAAAGAATAGGAGACGCAAATGACACCATTTTTGGAAACTCTTTTGATGAAGTAGAAAAAGGGGATTTAGCAGGCGAACATGGGGTTGTTTCGCGAACCTATGCCAATGATAGCACCACCAGACAAGCGGACTAGGGAATACTATTGTGCCTTCCACAATGGCCACGGACATGACATCAAATACTGCAGAGACTTGAGAAGGAAAATAGAGGAAAATTTGAGAAATGATTATTTGAGGCAATACAGAAAGAATGCTGGAGGAAATCGGTACAGAGAAGCCAACAAAGCAAGAAACTCAATGGCAAAAAACCTGGGCGCAGTGAATATGCAGAGCAAGAATCATAGAATGTTAGCAGCGGTGGATTATGAAGAGGACCAAGAGAAAGATACCCTAGAAAAATTAATTCTATCCATCTATGGATCAATCGAATCTTTTTCTAACAATACCAAGAAAGCCAAGGCTAGATACTCTCCACCACAGAACCTACTAATAAAAAACTTCGTTCTGAAGAGACATAACATTTAGCAAAGAGGTTGCAGTTCCTATTGCTTTGCCTCATAATGACCCGATGGTCATTATTGCTAAGATTGGAAATGCCATAGTTCACAGGGTATTTGAGGTCAGTGGGAGCAAAGTCAAAATCCTATTTGTTGATTGCTTCGATAAATTGGGATTCAAATAAACTGATTTGAAGAAGTCTACATCCTCTCTTGTAGGATTTACAGGACAAGCGGAGACACCTTTGGGTAATATACAACTATCTGTTACCATAGATAAGAATGGCCAACATTTCACCATCATGTGAGACTTTGTTGTCATGGATGCACAAAGTCCATTACGTCATCATTTGTAAGCCCTGGATGAATACAGCGAAAGAGATATGGTCCCCATATCACTTACTGATGAAGTTCCCAACTTCATCAAAAATCACAACGATAAGAGGAAATCATCAAGCAGCTAGGCAATGCATGGTTAACACGATGAAAGTAGGAAGAAATGCTGAACAAACAAAAATGGTCAGCACCATTTCGGATAATAGCTTATTCAAGCAATCAGAACCTCAAGTGGATCTTGGAGAGGAAACTGAAGTTTTCATTTTGGATGATGTAGACACTTCCAAGTGCATCAGGATAGGAAACTATCTTCCAACCAAAAGGAAAGAAAAAGTGACGAAAATCTTGCGAAATCACAAAGATACATTCGCATGGACTGTATAGAACATGGGAGGAGTTAATCCAGAAATTGCTACCCACTCTCTAAATATAACCAATTCGATCAAACTAGTTCAGAAAAAGAAATTGGAGAGGAGGTTAGAGCATTGCTTCATGCTGGAATTCTAAAGGAATTGATTTACCCGAAGTGGTTAGCAAACCCAGTGATGGTACAAAAGGTGGACGCAGGATGGAGGATGTACAAAGACTTCACTGATCTAAACAAGGCATGCACAAAAGATTGCTTTCCATTACCTAAAATTGACCAGTTGGTGGAATCAATATCAGGATATGAAGTCCTAGAATTCTTGGATACGTACAAAGGATACAAAAAAATACTGATGCACCCAGAAAATCCGGAAAAGACAACTTTTTTGACATGCTTTGGAGTGTTTTGCTACGTGAAGATGCTATTCAACCTAAATAATGCTGGCGTAACATATCAGAGAGTATTCAACACTGCATTTCACAATCAAATAGGAAAAATGTTGAAGCATATGTTGATGATATGTGATTAAAATAAAAAGGGTATGTCAGTTCGTGCAAGACTTAAAGGAGACCCTAGATATTCTAAGTGTGATTGGTAAGAAACTCAACCCTAAAAAATGCATAATTGGAGTGGGTGTAGGAAAGTTTTTGGGGTATAAAGTATCCTAGAAAATAATTGAAGCTAATCCAAAGAAGATACAAGCAATAGTCAATCTCCTTCAACCGCGAACAGTCAAAGAAGTACAGGTGTTGATGGGATCACTAGCATCACTTAGCAGATTCATCTCCAAAGCTGCGGGAAAACTTTACCCACTGTTCAACATCCTCAAAAGAGCCAAGAATTTTAGATGGGACGAAAACAGTCATAATACGTATGAAGCGCTAAAAGAACAACTTAAAGAGTTGCCAACACTGAAGTCACCAATACCAAGAGACTTTATACCTATACTAGGCAATTTCAACAAAAGCAGTGAGTTCGGTCTTGGTTCGTCAATAAGGGCAATGGCAAGTGCCAGTATACTACATTAATAGGATACTGCAAAGTGCAAAAATAACGTACTTACCCATTGAAAGGTTAACTCTCGAATTAGTCTACTCAGCAAAAAAACTGCGAAGTTATTTTCAAAATCATAGTATAGTTGTGTTTATTGACTACCTAATCAAGAATATTTTGAGCATGCCAAAATCTTTCGACAGAATAACTAAACAGGCTCTTGAATGTAGACAGTACGAGATCCAGTTTCAGCAGCGAACTGCAATAAAGGTGCAAGCCTTAGCAGATTTAATTGCAAAATTAAGAAGCACAGATGCACAAGAAGAAAGTATACCAAGAAGTATAGGACTATACAAAGGAAAATAAAATTGGATAGACATTGTATGGAAACTGTTCGTTGATGGGGCGTCGAGCAAAGAAGGCTGTGGTACAGAATTTCTATTGGTAAATCCAGTTGAGGGACAACATAGATACTCACTTTGTTTCAATTTCCCACTCACCAACAACGAAGTTGAACACGAAGCACTAATAACCGGGTTGAACCTCCCAATCAGGATAAAGCTCAAGAGCGTTAAGTGCTTTAGCAATTCATAGATAGTAGTCCAACAAGTGCGTGGAAATTATGAGGTGCGAGAGGAGCAGTTGATAAAGTATTTAATAAGAATTTTCTAGCTCATAGGCCAACTTTAATACTTTGGCATTCAACACGTACCAAGGAGCGAAAATACCAAGGCAGACGTCTTAAGAAAACTGGTGACAAATTCTTTTTTGGGGCAGAACGATGTGAATGCAAAAGTGATTCCAGTCAGAAGTACAGTCACAACAACTGTGTCAACAGTACAGATAGAAGAAATGAACTGGATGAAACTGTTAAAGCACTACTTCGAAATGGGGAAATTTCCAGCAGACAAGATACATGTTAAGAAGTTGGAATTACGATCTCACAACTATGTTTATGAGGGTGGAATCCTATACAAAAAAGGTTTCCTATCTCTATGGATAAAGTGTGTGGGACCAACCTAAGGAAGAGAAATGATGAAAGAAGATCATGAGGGATTATGTGGGACGCATCAAGGATCTCGAACAATTTCGAAGAAGATAATTCGAGTAGGATACTATTGGCCAACCATGTTCAACGATGCACACAATTTTGTGCTAAAATTCAAAAGCTGCCATTTAACACGTCAGTATCACATAAGCCACGGGCCACTTTAACAAGGATACATGGAGCCTGGCCTTTTGACAAATGGGGAATCGACTTAGTTGGACCTTTCCTAAAGGGAGCAGGTAGTGCAAAGTTTCTAATCGTAGCAGTTGGCTAATTCATGAAGTGGGTAAAAGCTAAGCTATTGGGAAGAGTTACGGCAGAAGTAATAATAAAGTTTATCTGGAAAAACATAGTTTTTCATTTTGGTGTGCCTATAACTATCTTCACAGATAATGGTATGCAATTCACAAGTGGGACCTTTAACAAATGGTGCTGGAAGTTAGGGATTGTGTAGAAATTCACGTATGTAGCTCATCCACATGAAAATGGCCAAGTGGAGGTAACTAACAGAACGATAGTCAAAGGAATTCAAAAAATATTGGAGGGGAAGCGAACTGGTTGGGTAGATGAGATACACAACACACTATGGTCATACAGAGCAACAGTGCGAGAACCAACAGGAGAAACACCGTACAACCTAGTTAACGTTCATGAGATAGTTATACCAGTTGAAATAGGGAACTCAATCCTTAGAGTGGAAATATACAATGAAGGCGATAATCCCAAAATGATGAGATCGGATTTGGATGAACTTGAGGAGAAAGGTAATATTTATTGATCACAGAGGAAAAGTACAAGGAAAGATGGCCCGAGCATATAATGAGAAAGTCAAGAAGATAAAATTTCAAATTGGCGATCTCGTGCTGCAGAAGAATGAGGCAAGTTTGGCAATAGAAAAAGGAAAACTGATGTGCACCTTTATGTATGTGTTAACCAATGAATTTGACACATTTATTATCATGTTTTGTTTGGTTTATTGCTAGTTTTAGTTAGGTTTAAATGACAAAGGATTTAGACGACCATTATTGTTTTTCTTGTCTAAATCCTCAATTTAATAGACTTAATTAAAGTTAATGGACACTTTGTATTCACGAGCACCTAGATTTTCCTTTATGAGATTACAAGTAGGTTGCTCATGATTATTTGTACATCATTTTGTAGAAGGGCATCCTCGAGGGTGGTGAAAATATTTGAAGGCCATTCGCAAGAATGGTAGAAGATATTGAAGGTCATTCACGATGATGGTATTAGATAGAAGGCCACGAACTACAGAGCATGGTAGTAGATGGAATTGAGCCGGGAAAGTCAGAATTAAGAATGGAAGACTGCGTCAATCTGCTGAATTATCCGGCCTGTACAAATCCCAACAAGAGTCAAGCCAGCCTAGCATGACCCATACCAGGGGAGGCTAGCACGGCCCATGCCAGCCAACATGGAGCATGTCGGTCTGTGTTGCCCATGTCTCCACGTGCACTCCAACGGATGTGCATGGGCGCAGACCGTGCCGTTTCACACGGTCTGCGTGGTTTCTAGTTTCAAATATGAAGACTAGCCCATGGGGTGTGAAAATTGACCAGCTTCCTCTATTCAACTAAGCAAAAATTCCATCCAGTCAATCGAGCCGCGCTAAACGACATGGAGCGCACAAATCAGGACTTTAAAAATGGAAACCAACCATTGATGTAGTAATTCAACCAAGTAAAACACCCATTGTTCACCGTTAAATATCTCTTCCTGCTAAACAGATCCCCAAAGTGATTCTAAGGAAAACACTCTGACGATCAAGTCAGTCTTTTCTTTGGCGAACAAGAATATCTCAGCGTCGTCTCACTTACCTTTGTCAATCTTGCTCTCCATATATTTATATGTGATCGTCATTGTGGCTTCGCTTTACTAGGATCCAGGATCATGAGTCACAACGAGGTTCAATCGTGATCACTGTAATTTGTGTTCATGGCTAAGTGTTGATCGTGGCTCCAGACTTTTTGCTTCATGGCTGACTCTTCTTAGTCATGACTCCGCCTTTATCGGTTCGTGGTTGACCTGGACATTGTGCCAAATCATTATGCATTCCTTCTCTATTTAGTCATGGTTGAGTATTGGGCTGGGCCCAAGGCTAGCAACCTCCAGTTTATGGGCTAGGTATACACCATAAGCCCCCTTAGCCATGAAGACTAGTAAACACGAAGCAATAATTTCATTTGTAGTATATATGTGAACTGTTCACAAACTTTTGAAGCTGTAATAACATGTTCGCCTTTAACATAACTAAGATTGTCTACGCGAAGGGTTAATCACTTCTTGGCTACTAATGCTGTTTGGGTTTTCAATTTTAGATTTTGAATTTTGAATTGAAATTTTCTCCATATCCGCTATACTTGTAATCAACTTAGGTGTTTGAGATTTTTCCTTATTGAACCAAAATTTCCTCCTCCTTATTTTTTATATTGTTCCAAAATTCTCTCTCCTGTCGTTGTATCTTCCCCTTTATAAGTGCTTCAATTTTAGTGACTTAATTATGTCACTATTCAGTGTATTTCGACCTATATTCCGTCTGCTTCTCTATTCCCAAAAAAGTAAGCTGCTTTTGGTCAGGAAATCATCATTACTTTTCATGTCTGATTTGACTTCTCCTACCATTTTAGTTCTGTAAATTAAATTCCTTAACCCATTTGGATTCTTCATCTTCTTCCTACCATCTTTATTTCTCCAGTTCTTTGTCGTTCTTCATCAAACTGTAAGTTTTCCTTTTCTTAATCATCCTTCTTTGTAGGGAGATTATTATACTTGTGTGCTTATGCGTCGTCTCTATTACAATAGCTTTGTTTTTTAACCTTAGTGTAGGATTTCTCTGATTGGTTTCCTTTTTCTCTGTTTTTCTTTGGCGTATGCTCTATGCTTCTTTATCACTTTTTGCCGGAATATACTATTTTTGCCGTTTGTTACTTCTGATTATTAGTTTTCTTCTGGATATTAGGACTTCTCTCTGCCTCAATGTCTACCTCTAATATATCTTAATTTTCCGTAAAAGATGTTCCTATTGACAATGTGGACTCCGGGAAGGATTCTTACAAATCCACTGGTTCTTTGACCATTAATAGCATTCTGTCCAATTATTTCTTAGAAAACCATTAGGATAATTTTCATTTTTTTGTCTTCGAATGAGCTTAGAGTCCCCGAGCCTTCTGAAAATGTTTGAACCCCTCATTATGGCTTGATCTCCTGCTCCTTAGGTTATCTTAAGTTTGGACTTGTTTTTCCCTTACCTAAGCATGTTCTAGACATACTCTTACATTATCAAGTCGCTTTATCTCAGCTCCATCCTAAGGCTTTTACATTTTTGTTTTCTTCTATCATGTGGGCTAAGCGGCTCAAGTCCCTCTTTTGATTGCCCTATTATGTAGCCTTTATCAGCTTTGTATGGTGAAAAATCATCTGACAAATTCACCCTTTACCCAATCATCCCAACCATCGAGTTCGTTAGTGGATTTTCCTAATAACTGTGGAGTGTGGCATAATAAGTTTTTCTTTCTAAAACCTAGTAATGGTAATGAACAAAATTTTCCAGTTTGGAACTATAATGTTCCTAAATCATAACTTCCTAAGGCTGGGGTTCATCTTAATGCTAAGTTCGAGGTTGTATTAACACTTTGAGAACATCCAATGTATCTTCGCAATGTTGATACTATGAGAGAAGGTGTTTGCTTGTCATTTATTTTGTTGTTTTTCCTTATCCTACTTATTTTCTCTTACTGTTTTCGTTGTATGGTTGTCTCTGTGTGTTCGTCTGACTTGCTTTGTATACTGTATTTCAAATATGGATTTAACCAAGCGCCCCATGGAGAGGAACTTCATCTCTGATGATAAAAATGAGGAGCCAGAAACTATGGTTACTGAAACGAATGACAAAATTGCAACTGTTGTCTTCCTAGAAAATATTGTCGAAGCCAATTCGCAACTGAGAACTTCTGAAGCTTTAGCTAAGAAAGGTGGGAAGGTAATGCTTGCAATACAAACACGACCTTCCACAAAAGAAGAAATAATGATCAAACAGATGGATCCTCGAACACTTTTGAGCCTCCCAAGAAAAAAGGGGCATATCAGTCATTATTATCCCAAACTTCTCTCACAAAGCCACGGCTTGATGGTTGAAGGAAATATTCTTACTACCTTATCCAAATTATCTATACATGAGACAGTGGCTGTGGCATGTTCCTTAGGGATTATATAGTGGTTTGATTGTGCTTCTCTATTTTGATGGCTTAACTATTATAGTTGTTTGCATATTTTTGGGAAAAAAGTGGGTAAGAGTTTGCAGCTCATCAGCGAACGAGTTGCCAAGTTCACTAAGGAAATGACTCACTTCTAGAAAATGGCAGGCTAGCAAAGCGAAGGTTATTGCTTTGAATCTCTCTCTTGAAGCTATTGAAAAGCATGCACGCTCTATAGAAGAGCGTGCCTTGGCCGCTGAGAAGGAAGCTGATAGAATGCGTTCCGATTTAGAGGAGATGTGGACTAATGGTCCTGATTCATCTGGGTACCCTTTGATTCTAGTTGATCTGCTTGTGAAGACGAAGTCTTTTTACAGCTTATTTGAAGAAGTTTCCAGCTCCATTTACAATGTTGGGTACTGTGAGGCTCTGGTTGAACTGCGAAGACTGAATCCTACTACGAAGGCTCAAAACCTACTTAAATTGGCCAAGTCTGAGAAAAGTTGGAACAACAGAAGGCTATACATAATAAAGGGTTCATTAGCAGCATTTTTATTATGGTTATCCTATAGCCTTGCTGTCCCACCTCCCTAGTCTTCCTTGTTTGCCTTCTGTGGCTGAGCTAAAGGAATGTGTGGTTGATTATTTTAAAGATCTTCCCTTTAGTTCTTGCGCTTCTAAGCCTCCCGTATCTGAGCCTCCTTCTAATCCGGATGTCAATACGAACACTAAGGCCCATATAAACACTGAAAGCTCCGTTGAACACATGAGCAAGAAGGATTCTACTATTGTTGTTTAGCCTTCGTCTGCCTCTCCTTCTAATTTTAGGTAATCTTAGTTCTATGAATTTTGAGGCTTCAGTTGCAATTTATAACAATATTTTGAAGCGTATCTATAATTTCTGTACTATTATGTATAATAATATTTTACCGCCTTTCTAATTTTGCAACCTCTCATCGTATTTATTTCTAAGTAGGGCATTAATATTTTGGTTGATCGTAAGTTTTTGAAAATTCTTGACTATGTGGTATATAATTTTTCTTTCCCTCACCGGCCTGGAGTTTTCTCTCATCATTCACCTTGCTCTATTAAGCTGATCGAAGCTACCCATTCTTTATCTAAAGAATATGTTGAGCTTGTTTCTGCTGATCGCTTCTCTAATTTTGAATCCCCTCAATTATATATTGGGTGGAAAATTCCTACTTCCTTATCATCTGCTTCTACTACTTTAACATGTCTTTGTAACCAGTTTGTACATGAGGGTTATAGTTTTGAGTCACTGGAGAACAATATAGTTCGTAGTTTAGTCGACCTTGAATCTGTAGGCGTATACATGCGTCCACTCAATCTTCCTCTATGTGTTTATGAATGGGATTTTGTTGGGTATTTGACTAAAGTATATGTTACTATCAATAATCTTGAAGTTAGGTGGAAGAAATAATTAAAGGATACTCGAGATTCTGTCCGCGAACTGAAAGAGTTTTATGCTGAGCAAAATAATCATATTCAGCTCTAACAGTTGAGCATGATTAGAATGGTTCGCAAGAAAGAGGAAGCTAAGATTTTTTCTGCAAATAAGGCTAGCAAGGCTCATCAAAAGACCCTGATCATTGATAAGCAGTGTTCATGCATTGACGATCTATTGGAGTTGTCGATTCAACCAGGTGGCAAAGTAGATTTGATGAACAATTTGCCATAAACATTAAGTTTTGTAGAGAGAATGAAGAGCTTCATGCTGAGTGTATGCATCTTAACTCATGTGTGTACTAGTTGGAGAAAACTTGTGTTGATTACATGGATAAGCTTTAGGCCCTTCCATCATCATTCTACTAGTCATGGGGACCTAACGATGAGTATCGGTGGGCGAATGATTAATTTGTCTGAAGCTGTTAGGTCTCATATTCGTCAATTAGAAGACGAAGTGAAGAATTTGATGCCTACGAATAAGAGTTATCAGGATACTGTTGATGTTATGACCGTGCATTTTCATTGCAAGGAATTGGCCCCTATAACAGATTTTAAGGCGTGCTGCACTAAGCATCTTGTTCATATGGAACAAAGAGGTGTAATGCGACATACCTCCTACTTATACATGAAATGGAATTATGACAATATCTTAGATGATGAGCGTGAAGTTGGGCAACCTCATCGCCGTGGAGGTTCTTCATACCCTAGATCATCTCACGCATCAAGTTGCCGATATGTTTCTTTTTCTTCTTCTATCGATGTACCATTTTTTTGGAATATTTGAAGTAGTATTTTATACTGCCTCATATTGCGTAATTTAGTTTTATTTCTATCTACTAACACAAAGTATTCTGCTTTTTGCATGTCCTCTTGTTAATTTGTTTATGCATCTAAGAGATCTATTACTTTCATGCTTAATTTTTTAAACCTTCACCATGCTAGGTTGTATAACTTATAGTTAGTTTCCATTGCGGACATTGCTAGCATGTTTGCCTATTTTACAAGATTTATAGCTTGCTTAGTTGAGTTTACGAAGTTCCAAGGTATATAGCTTGAGAACTCGGGAACTTTTACGGTGCAAACTACAAGATCTATTGCTTGCTTGGGTCGCTCTTTTTGTAGACATATCTGCCTTTGTGGAAGTTCTATAGCTTACAAAAGTAAGATTACGAGCGTAGCAAGATTAAGAGCTTGCAAAATCAAAATGTTGTAAGTTATTGCTTCGCGATTGATCAGAATAAAATGTTTGTGATGTGCCATATTTGGCTATTATTTAGAAATTGTAAGTAAAGGACATGAAAAGTATATCTCTCCCAAAGATGCTTTTTGACATTTATCATGTACGGCTGCGATAATATCTCCTTCAAAACAAAACAAGAACTCGAACATCACCAATGATCATTTCATGGCGTCTATAGAATCTGGATATTTCCTATCTTCCACCTTAGATCTGGACACATTATTTTCTTAAGTTGATCACATGAAAAGTATTAGAGACGCTGCTGCTATCCAATATTTCGAACTCATAGCAGTTCGATCGGTGTGTTTTCACTATCTTGTACAGGCCTTCCCATTTTGGACTTAGCTTTCCTTTTTTCCTCTGTCAAGCTTGCTTCATTCTCCCGCAACACAAGATCACCAATTTGGAATTGCATCCCTTAGACTTTCTGGTTGTATGCCCTGGACATCTCCGTCTTGTACTTTGCCTCTCTGATCATTACCCTTTTTTTTTCTTTGAGTTTATCTAGGTCCAACCTCATAATTTTGGGATTATTGTCTTACTTGTATTCTTGTACTCGAAGGCTTGATTTTCCAATTTCTACCGGTATGACTGCCTCACGACCATTTACTAGACTGTATGACGTCTCTCCCATTGGTTGTCGAGCAGTTGTTCTATATGACCACGGGGTATTGGGTATTTCATCCATTCAACCAATTATCTTCCCTTCCAATATTTTTTATACCCTAAACTATAGTCATGCTGGTTACTTCCACCTATCCATTTCCTTGAGGGTGAGCTAAAAAAGTGAACTTAAGTGTAATCCCTAACTTCGAGTAGCTTTCAGTAAAGACTTCACTAGTGAATTGCGTGCAATTGTCGGTGATAGTTTGTGGCCCGAAGCGACAAACTATATTCTACCAGAAAATCTTTCTTGATACCTCTGTTGTTACTCTTCCTAATGGTTTTGCTTCCACCCGTTTGGTGAAGTAGCGAATCGCTACTATTAAAATTTTTGCACTGCCGGTGCCTTTAGGAAAATGTCCAACTCGGTCTATTCCTCATTATCAAATGGCCAAGCTCTGTATATTCCCGTTAAGGCAGCCTATGGTTTGTGCGATATCGGAGCATTGATTTGGAAAATTTTACATCTGAGCACAAAGTTGTACACATCGTTGAACATGCTCGACCAATAGTATCCTTCTCGAATTATTTTATTTGCAATCGTTCTTGAGCCTTGATGCGTTCTGCACAATTGTTCATGTACTTCTTGTAGGGCTTTTCGAGAGTGCGATTGACCTATACACTCTATCCATAGAGTCAAGAAACCTTTTTTGTATAAGGTTCCTTCTTCATAGGCATAGTTGTGAGATCGAAATTCCAACTTTCTGGCTTATATCTTATCTTCAGGAAACTTACCTCTTGCAAAGTAATCTATCAGTGGTGTCATCCAGCTTTCTTCTTCAGTTTTTACATTCGACACAATTGTTAATGACTTCAAACTTTTGCATTCACACCCCTTGGTACATGTTGAATATCAAGGTATTCAAGCTAGGAAACAAGCTGACGAACTGTTCCTAAATAATTTATCAGATGCTTTTCTCGCACTTCATAATCTTCTCTCACTTGCTAAACGACTATTTTTGAATCACTGAAGACCTTAATGCTTTAGACCTTCAGTTTGATTGTAAGATCTAAGCCACATATTAAAGCCTCATATTTAGCTTCATTATTGGTGAGTAGACAGTCAAATCGAAGTGAATATTTGTGCTCTCCTCCTTCCGGATCAACTATAAGTAGTCCTGCGCTGCAACCTTCTTTGCTAGATACTCCATCAACAAAAAGTTTCCATAGAATATCAACCCACTTAGATATTTCCATATCAATCCTAATATTTTGTTGCAACTTCACCTACTGTGCATCTTCACTTATCATCTTTGCAATGAAATTTGCTAAGGCGTGTGTTTTGATTGCAGTTCACGACTGAAACTGGATCTCATATTGTCCCAATTCAAGATCCCACTTGGTTATTCTTCTAAATGATTCAGGCTTACTTGGGATATTCTTAATTGGAAAATCAGTCTAGACGAAAATCTCATGACCATGGAAATAGGTTTGTAGCCTCCTTGCTGAATATACCAAAGCTAAAGTTAACTTTTCAACTAGCAAGTATGCCCTCTTAGCAGTTTGTAGTATTATACTAATGTAGTACACTGGTACATTTTAGTTTCCTTGTTTACACACCAAAACTGAGCTTACTGAATTAGTGGAAACTGCCAAGTATAGATATAGGTTTTCTCTAGGGATTGGTAACTTTAGTGTTGGTAATGCCTGAAGCTGCTCCTTTAAGGACTCATACGCATTCTGACTTTCATTAGTCTATCTAAACCTTTTAGCCTTATTCAAGACTTCAAAGAGTGAAAGTGTTTCTTGGTTGTTTTTAAAACAAACCTACTAAGTGATGCTAATGATCCATTTAGTATTTGTACTTCATTAACTATTTATGGCTGGGGAGGATCAACTATGTCTTGTATCTTCTCTGGGTTAGCCTTAATCCCTTTAGAATACACCTTGTATCCTAGTAACTTTGTTGCGCCTACTCGAATTATTCATTTCTTGGGATTAAGCTTCATGCCAATTGCACTTAGTGTATCCACTGTTTCCTTCAAGTCTTTTGCAAAGTTGCACACCCTTTTACTTTTAATTACCATGTCCACATATGCTTCCATATTTCACCCTATATGATTACGGAATGAAGTTTCAACTACTCTTTGATATATTGCTCCTGCATTCTTTAGGCCAAATGGCATCTTTACATAGCAAAATATTCCAAAACTTTTTATGAATGCTGTTTTTTCTGCATCTTGTGGGTCCATCAATATCTGGTGATATCCAATGTACACATCCAAGAAGTCTAGAACCTCATATCTTAAATCAATTAGACTAACTTATCAATCTTAGGAAAATGATAACATTTCTTTGAGCATGCCTTATTTAGATCAGTAAAGTCCATGCACATTCTCCAACGTGCGTCTGCTTTCTTTACCATTACTGAATTTGCTAACCATTTGAGATAGATTACTTCCTTCAAAATACCCACCTGGAGCAATGCTGTCACTTTCTCTTAGATAGTTTTCTATGTGTCATTAGCGAAACTATGCTGCTTTTGCTTGACTGGTTTGACCGAGTCACTAATATTTAGGGAATGGGTAGCAATTGTTGGATCAACTCCTCATATGTTTTGTACGCTCCATGTGAATTTATCTTTTTGACTTCGTACGATTTGTATAACTTTCTCATTCTCGAGGCTTGGAAGATGTTTTCAAATTTTGACACACTTTGAGGTTTCTTCCTCATCCAAAATAACCACTTCGGGTTCTTTTCCAAAATATACTAGAGAATCTGATTGCTTGAGAAAGTTGGCATCTGAGATAGTGTTAACCATTTTTGTTTGCTCCGTATTCATTCCTGCTTTCATTACAATAACCATACATTTCCTAGCTGTTTGTTAGTTTCCTCCTATGGTTGTTATTCCTGCTAGAGTAGGGAACTTCATTACGAAGTGGTATAGAGACCATATTGCTTTTGTTGTATTCATACAAGGCCTTCCAATGATAACATTAAATGGACTTGGTGCATCTATAACTAAAATATCACACATGATAGTACAGATTCTATCATTTTCACCTATTGTAACGGGAAGTTTTATGTTGCCCAAGGGTATTTCAACTCGTCTTGTGAATCCTACGAGAGAGGATGTAGACTTCTTTAAGTCAGTTTGCATGAACAACAACTTAACGAAGCAATCCACAAAAAGTATTTCAATCGCACTGCCATAATCTACAAACACCCCATGCACCGTTGCATTTCGAATCTTAGCGATGATAACCATTGGGTCATTATGAGGTGAAGCATTAGGAACTGCATCCTCTTTGCTAAATGTGATTTCTTCATCCAAGCAAAGTATTTTGTCAGCTTTCTTTTGTGGTGGTAGATACCTAGCATTAGATTTCCAAGCGTTATTTGATAGGGAATCTGTTGATCCATGTATTGATAGGTTTACTCTTTCTAGAGCCTCACTCACGAATTCATCTTGTAATCCACCACTCCTGTCATCTTTTGGCTCCTTCCCCGTGTGTTGAGTGGGGCTTGGTTCTTAGCTATAAAGCTTCCTGCTTTATTGGCTTCATTGTATCAATTTCTTCTATCTTCTCTCCTGTAATGGCTTGAACGACCATTCCTCAAATTATCTTCTATTTTTCATCTCAAATCAATGCAATACTCAATTTCATAGCCATGGCCCTTGTGAAATGTGCAATAATATGCTTTGGATCTCTTTTTCAGATATATTATCATTGGTGTAGGGTCATGGAATAACTCTCTATTTGCCTGCCATATTTCTCTTTGTGATTTTGTCAAAGGTGTCTCTTCGAACGATGTTACCTTCATTCCTGATTCTATTCCTTTGAAAGGGGTATTCCCCTTCCCTTTCTTTAGGAAAATTCTTTGTGCATCCTCCAAGATTCTTTTCTCGC
>JAULKM010004216.1:0-15211 GCA_032355605.1 Rubia tinctorum | reverse complement strand
CCGTCCCCGCCGAGAGCCTCCTTCTCCACCACCCTCAAATTTCACCCCCGTCCCCGGTCGACGTCCGCCTTCCCCACTCGAGACCCATAACCAGTGGCTTCGATGAGGAAGAGAGAAATGGGCCAGGGAGAAGAGAGAAATGGGCTGGATTTTGGAGGATCTAAATGTAATTTCCTCCTTTCTTTTATTTTTAAATTTTTTCACAAGGGTAAAATAGTCCCTTTTATCGAATTCCAGCCAAAATATGCTAGAATGGGTACAATTTCACTTACCCTTACTATCTAGGGTTATATTGGCACCTTCAATTATCAAAAGGTTATATTGGCATTTATGTGAAACAGGCAGGGTTATAAAAGCACTTTTCTCAAAAGAAAAAAGTACAATACCTATTTTGACCCTCCCAAATCTCAAAACCCTAAATCCATTTTGCCCTCTCTGATTTGAATTTTTGCCTCCCCCATTCCATTCTTCTTCATCTTCCCCATTCTCCATTCCTCCGAAGTCGCCACCGATGCCAAAGTTCCACTAGAACGCGACCACTGTTGCTCATCACTGACACCATCGACGCCAATCAAAGAAAATCTAATCCTTTGATCTTAACCCTCCGTCACATATCATTCAAGTGATCCAAAATTAAGGATCATAGATAATAGTATTTGGTAAACTCGATCTCATGATTTTTGTCTCCCAGTCTAGGAGGAAAGACTCTCCCTCATGTGTGCTCTCATGAACTCCCATGGCACGTAAAATATAAGTGCAGGGCTGAGTAAAAGAGCTCATTCGGCCAAAAGAAATCCATGGAATCCCCAATTTTTAGGTATTTCAGTTGCCTAGGGATAATGTTTGTCGCACATATGATGCAACAAGGACTCGGGGTTTGATCCTGGATTATCTTATCGATTGGCTCCTAGAGCATGTCAATTGCGAAACACATTTTTTGGAAAAGGTCATAGGATCATAAATTATTGATGCATTTCCATCATTTTGGCATGTCTACTTCCTCGGACGAGAACTCGAGCTGGAGGAGCCAAATAGGGAGGCTTGATTTTGCAACACAAGCGATGATCGACTCGAATCTGATGGCGTTCATGGTTGCATTGATAATGGTTGCCATCACGCCTTCCTGTGCCAACATGTTGGCCATATCAATCATGGAAATCATGTGCCTTGGAGCCAAAAGAGGTACAACTAAGAAGTTGAACTTATGCTTTTCTTTTTGTGTAGTCATTTTCATTCTTTTTCTTCCACAAACTCAAACTGTTTAGTTACTTATTTATATCTTTTACAAGTGTAGATGTTTATGAATCAATAAAAAATAGATTTAATTCTCATAGATAAGTGAGTATTCTTTTGGTAATTGATAAATGCGTTTGTTTGTTGTGATTTTGGAAAGTGTTTAAAAATTCCTCATCCGACCCCAAACTTTCAATATAAGTGTTGATATAACCCTAAAAATCAAAATCAAGTGCTGATATAAGTCTAAAATTCTTGTTAGGTTCTGACAGTTAGGCAGACTTCAGGAGGGTAAAATTGTCCATTTTCCAAAAAACTAAGCAGGGTTTTTTTGGTCATTTTGGGATGCTCCACATCAAAATTTTCCCACTCAACGGAGGTCTTGGGTTAGCATGGTCATTTGTCATGTTATTTTAACTGAGCCAATTTTTGTGCAAGTTCTGGCTGTTCACGGCTTACTGCGACATCGAAGGCTAAATCAATGAGGGTGAATTAAGAAATTGTGAAACAAACTTCAATGACGGCTCTTCGACAAGTCCCTTTGACTTGAAATCTTTTGATGCCACCCAATCATCCATCCAATACAACCTCTTCAATGAAACTATGAGAAGACAATGCAATCTTGATTGGTTTGTTTTTGAAAAAAAAGAATATTGGACTTGGATTTTCTAAACTAGACAAAGAGCTAACTAAGTTTAAAGGTAACTTTGTTTTATCTGAGCTTTGAATTTGTAGCCTTTAGAACAGATTATGTCTGATATGTATGCCCGGAGAAAGCATGTGCTCACCGACGAGGTGCACAACATGAGGGCGAGTTTTAAAACTACATTTATCATTGTTGGCGACTGGCGGTGTGTCAGACATATTTGACCAATCTTACTTGATTCGGGTAGGGTGGTCCAACTTGAATCTAGCTGGAATTGGCTCGGTTTGGGTTAATAATATGGTCTTGGTCAGCGGTAATGATTTATTTCTGCAATATGTTTTTTCCCGTTATATATTTTAATTGGATTTAGATTATAATTTGTTACATAAGGTTATAGGTTCTAAATTTTCATTTTTGCATCTTTTTATAAGAGTATATCCAATCTCCCACTCCTATAAAATATGAGAAAGTGACCCTGGAAAGGTGGTCTCTCGCTCCCATAAAATATGAGAGAGTCCCAACCGTCCAGGGAGAGACCAGTGACTTTCTTATATTTTATTGTATAGGGGCAGACCAGGGATTATGTAATTCTTTAGGACTTTAATTGTATTTTTATTTTTATTTTTGATTAAAACCGTTGAAGATGAGGTTTAAAGAGTGTCCTTCCCTTTTCATTAGGAACATTTGTTGCCAAAAAATGGTTTACATCAAGCATTGCTTGAATGCTTACATCAAATTGCCCCAAAATGGGTTTCATAAATGTTATAAACTTCAAATTACAACTCTGTAGCCTTTTGTGTAATTAAATAGAAGGGGTACTTAGTAATATGAATGGTCTAATATTGACGACACTTATGACTAGTTCGGCCCAAACTAGCCGGTTATCGACTAAATCCCACTGGAAGCCGATCACAGTATTCAAATATAAGCCACATTCCCATCACACTGCCCTACTCGACCTCCAAAGAAACCAAAAAAAATGAACGGCTCCCCAACTAAAAGATCTGGTCATTTTGGTCACCAAAATGTCTTTTGTGAATGTAAGTAAAATTGGGAGAGTGTACGAAAGTCTCTAACAAGACATAAGATGATAAATCTATGATTTTTTTGACTTGATTGGTATAAAAATATGGACTTTAAACTATGATCGGAATTGCCAAAATTAAGTTATTGTAACTACCTTAATTCATATTTCTCCTATACCAACATATAGACCAGATAAGAAGCCAACTAGGTTTAACCAAGAAAAAAGAGTCACCAGGAATTGGTAGAGAACAAATGCGACGAAATATTTCAGCAAAAAAACCTAATTTTTACTAAGCTCCCTATTAATTATGAAACTCTGATTCGAATAATCTGGGTCAGGTTAATGTCTCATTTGAATCAAGCGGGTTAATCCAATTTGGGTAGGGTCGGGTTTAGCTTAAATCGATCCAAATTGACCCATTTAACAATTCTATCCCATTTTCTTAAAAAACTTCTTCCCTTCAAAAAAAATTCCATAGAGAAAACCTTAATTTAAATCTTATCCTACATTAATTTACTCCATGAACAAGTTTAACATTCTTAAATGTCAACCCACACTAAATTAATACCCGCGCGATATACGATTTAAAGGTGGTTATTACCCAACAAAGGCAGTTCTTGAGGAACGGCGGTTCTTGAGGAATCGCTTTTAATTGACGGAAATGGAAGGCGATTCTGTCTTTAATCTTGTTGAACCACCTTTGATTAAGGACAATCAAAGGTGGTCTACCAAATTAACTTTGAATAGCCTCATTTTTTATGTCGGAACACATACCCTATAGCTAATATAAATTCAAAACACATCCCAGTCCCGTTTTCAAAGGCCCAATTCAAGTTTCGAAATTAGAGGTTAGAAACATACCTACCTTCTTCCAAAATAGAAAGTCTAAACAGAAACAATTCTAAATTCGGAACTGTTTCTTTTCCACTTCTTCATTTTTTTGCATCCATTAGAGACGTGGAATTATGTTCTGAATTTGAAATAATTTTGGTTCTTTATTGTCATGGATAACCAGGTAGTTCTGGTCTCAAAACCTACTCCTAGCTTGGTTCTGAACACGGAAGTCCCGACCCTTTCACATCAAATTTACTAAAACACAATAAACTTGTTAAAATCGGGCAAAAATGCCCTATTAGCACCTCCTCCTATTTTTAATCCTCCTAATTCTCTCCCAAATCATTTCCTTTCTTCAAACAGCAAAAATCACTCCTATAATTCACACTCAGGGTTCATGAATCATCAACTTTCAAATTTTAGGGTTCATCTTCAAATCATCAAGAAGACCCACCTTCAAATGGAAGTCATCACTAGTGGAGAGAGGGGTGATTAAAGGCGGTTCTATCGAACCAGAGAAGGAACTTTAGAACTGTCTTTTCTGGCTCAAATAACCACCTTTAATAGGGTCCAAAACAGGTTCTAAACTCGGAACCTATTTCTAAACTTCCAAAAAAATAGCTCCCAGAAAATGATTAGTCTCGGACAGCCCATCACAACCATATTTGGAAAACACAAGAACACAACACGAGAAAAATCAAACACAACAACAGTAGCGACAACGAGGCTTCAGTGGAGAACTCAGGTGTCAGTGTCGATCCATCTCCACCGGCGAAGGGCTTCACCAACATCATTTATCTCCACCGACGGAGGGTTTCACCGGTAGCATCCATCTCCAGTGGTGGCGAGCAGCTTCTATGGTGGTGGCGAGCGGTGTCGAACATCTCCCCGGTGAGTGAAACTTCTATGGTGGTGGTGAGTGGAGTCCAACCTCTCCCCGACGTAGGCTTCTATGGTGGTGGCAAGAAGCATCGATCTCCAGTGGTAGCGAGCAGCGGAGCAGTGAGCGGTGAAGGTCTTGGCTGGAGCGGTGGAGGTCTTGGCTGGAGCGGTGGAGACGGGGTGAGTGGTGGGATGGTGTTTTCAAACTCAGGCTTCAGCGGTGAATCAGGCTTCAGGATGGAGTTGGCGGTGGGGGAGAAGCTAATTATGGGGAAGGAATAATGATTAGGGTTCAAAATTAATGAGTTAAAAATGGGAGAAGAGCAAATGAAGAGCTCCAGCGCCTAAGTACTAATGGGTTTCAATGCTTAGGCCAAAATAAAAGAGACCAATAAAAGAGGCTAACCACCTTTGAAATGAAAAAGTGACTTGGGATAGCACTTCAAAACTCGAAAGTGCTTCTGGCCCTTCATTAAAGATGTTTTTAAAGGCCTAACCGCTTTTATTCGATCATATCATTAAATGCGGAACCACCTTTAATTAATTCAAACTGCCTTTAAAATGATGCGGGATGGACTTCCAAACTCGGAATCTCTTCTAAACCTTAATTAAAGGTGGTTCCGAAGGAACCTCCTTCTAATGCCACCTTTAATAGATTTTTCTCTACTAGTGCACATGTAGTTGTGATTAATGTCCTAAGCTCCTAATTGAGTTAAAGAGGTAAATCTAACAACCGTGTTTGTATATGAAATGACTAGTCATGATTGGTAATATTTGGAGAAGGTCCCAAACCCTAGTTATGATATGTTAGTAATTAATTTTTATGAATATTAAAATATGGAGAGATATATTGGTATACGTTTTAGATATTAATGCTTCATTAGAGTTCGTTTTGTTGGCTGTGTTGAATCAACATTTATTTGTTTCTCTTAACATTGTTACAAACATATATGTTATACATGTTTTATTGTATATGATCCTTAAAGCCTTAGATATAAAACAAATTAATTCGAGTTGACTTTCTAATGTGATTATAAATATGGGTATGTCAATGAAATTAATGGACTTTTGACAATGTAGCATCATCTCACATTGTCATAGATAAGGTACTGGTGGATGAGGGTGATGAAGGGGAGTGGTTCGAAGATGTGGGAATTGCAAGGACACATTGTAGCCATTAGAAATGCATATGGGTACGTAGGAAGGAATTAACTTTGTTGGATTTTCAACAAGGTGTGGTATTACTTGTTGGAAGAATGAGCTAAATTTAGAGTTTGGTCTGGAATGTAGGTAGAACAAGGGTTGACATCAGGTACGACAATTGGCACAAAGTCCCTAGAGAGTAAAAGGACACTCTATTGACGGAGTGCAAGGTACCATACTTGGAATAGGTAATTTTTTCTTTAAGAACCCATTTTTTAGTAACAACCCAATTTTAAAATTAATGGTTTGGTTCTGATAATTCGTTGGAGTGGGAATCGTCATAGTTTTTTAAAAACCATATAATTATATTAATTATGGAAAGTGGAATTACACAATGAACAAACTAGCTTGATAGCTACATTGTGCTCCCGATGTAAAATCTAGCGACTAACTTTAAAACATTGAAATGATTGAAATGAAAGAAGTGAATTCCGTATAATCATAATTACCCCTTTAATCTCCCAAGGTGCCTTTCCAACGTCGTAGATTGAAGATGCTAAAATTGAAGAGTCTGTGTAAAGCTGAATCAAAGATGTATGATTTTTGTGCGCAACTTTGATAGCCCTTAAGCATGTTTCTGATTTTGCTTGTAGGGGCGACGTTGCAACAAAAAAGTCTGATCCTTTGCTTATCTTCTTGTTCTGGTCTTGTTGCTTGTTGGAAATTATCCAATCCATGTACTAAGCCATATTTTCTATTTAAACGAGCCATCAAAAGATTTCATTGTTGTCCCCTCTTCAATGTGATCATGTAGTTCTGAATCCTCTTGAACATAATCTCTCTAGACTCCCATAGGACAGTTATTTTGAAGTAGCTCTTCATCCTCACCTTGATCTCTCAACGCAATTCTTCGAGGCCTATTCAGAATTGAAGCCTAACATTTAGCCTCTTCCCAACTGAGTATTGGGTGTCCGTTTTGATTATTGAAAATCTTCAGATTCCTTTGCTTCCATATCTCCCATAATATGTAAATTGATAATATTATTGCCCATTGCGAAACCATTGAGTGATCTCCACATTAAGTATCATTTCAAAATTAAAACCTAGTGTGGACGGGCGCTTTCCATAGTCTCTTGAACTCATCACATTTCAGAAACAAATGCGATTCATCTTCCTCATGAATACCACATCTTGCACAAAATTTATCATTTGGAATGTTTCTTCTTACCAGGTTCACTGCGGTTGAAAGTGCTTTGTTCATCATCCTCCATTAAAAAACTGCCAATTTCTGCAGCAAGTTAAGATTCCAAATGAGCTTCCAAAACTTCTGTGAACCCTGAATGGTCTGACTTGCTACTGATTGAGGATGTAGATGTGAATCCCTACATGCTATGTGATAGATCTTCTTTATAGTATATTTCCCATCCTTATTGGGACTCCATATTGGAATATCCATCTAATTTTGCCCACCTGAAACTCTGATGGCCAAAATGTGTGGAACCCTGGCTGGAGGGAAAATGTTTTTGATCAAAAGAAGTCTCCATTCCTCCATTTCAGTGATTAGATCACATACCTTCAAGTATGTGGCTAACCACACTGGACTAAGAATTTAGTGGACTGGTGTGATTCGGGATCCACTGATCTTGCATTCTTATATCTCTCCCTGATATCACCTGCCAGCCCAAGTTTTCTAGTAGTCAAATCCCTTGCCTAGAGGATAGATTCCCAACCCCAAGAATTGTAACCTCTTTGCGCAACATCCATGAACTTTAAGTTCCAGATATATTTTGTTGTGTATACCTTATTCAAGAGAGACTCTTTATTCCTAAATAAGATTCCATGTATGTTTCCCCAATAATGACTTGTTCATTGCTTCCATTGCTCTCAACCCTAACTCTCCGTCTTGCCTAGATTTGAACAAAAAATCCCAGGACTTCCAGTGTATTGATCTTTCATCCATCTCACCTCCCGATATGAACTAAGCAATCATTTTATCCAGTTTCTCCAGATTCTGCTTTGGGATTCTGAAATTTTCCAATAGATATATAGCCACCGAAGAGAGTACATGTTTTGCTAATGTGATTCTTCCTGGAAGTGAAAATAGCTTTACCTTCCATGAACATAATCTCCATCTGAAATTTTCTTCTAATTTTCTAAAGACTTGAGTCTTGTTAAGAGTGAAACATATATCAACTCCTAGATATTTGCCTCCAAAATACTGTCCATGAATATTAAGAGTATATCTTGAGTAAACCCTCATATTCTCCTTCGTGCTGGAACTGAACAGAAGAGCACACTTGTGGAAGTTGAGCCTTTGACCCGAGAACCTTGCATACAGGTCTATGATCTTTGCAATTTCATTCACAGTAGAGTAAGTGCACTCAGAAAACATAATACAGTCATCTGCGTACATAAGATGGCTGATCCTCGACCCTTGCCTTGAAATGGACATTCCCAGGTTCTGATTTTCTCTTATTTTGCGCTCTAACTATGCTGACATAAATTGTTGACAGATTATGAAGAGGTGAGATAGAGGGAAACCTTGTCTTAAGCCTTTGGTAGGGACAAAGAATTTTGAGGACTCCCCATTGAGTAGAATCTGATAGGCCACTGAGATGACACACAAAATGAGTAGCCTAACCCAGTTCTCCGGGAAGCTCATGGCTCTAAGTGCCTTCTCCAAGAAGTTCCACGAAACCCTATTGTAAGCTTTACTCATGTCCAGTTTAATGGCCATGAATCCTTTCCCTCTCTTAGACTTATATTTAATCATTCACTACTTCATGTGCTAAAAGAACATTTTCTGTTTTGGATCTTCCAGGCACAAATACGTTATGACTATCAAATATTAATGAATCAATGTAACTCTTCATCCTCACAGATAGCAACTTCACTATAAGCTTACATTTAACGTTACATAACGAGATAGGTCTGTAATCCGAGTGAGAAGTTAGTACCTTGATTTTGGAATCGTCATAGTTACTTTTGGCTCTGATATGAAAATTTATCATTTCTTATATAATATATAAATACTAGATAACACGTTGCCATGCACGAATAATGAACAAAACAAGTATAATATTAATTTTAATAAGTAATGAATTTTAGTTATATCTATATAAGAAATACGCAAGATGCAATATTAAAAATAAATCAATATATTTATTAATATACTATTTAGTTAAAATTAAATAATTGACTCAATATTTATTGGTATAATGATTAACTATTTTATGTTTAAACAAAAGTAGTACATAAATTTTATATATAAAATATTAATTTTAGTATAGAAATGCTTTAAATTATAATAATTATAGTGATAAAAATATGAAATACATATTGATAATGAATTAATTATTACTAACTTGGAATAATAAAAAAATCCTAATAATTAAAATCTATAAACAAAATTATATTATTACATAGTAAACACTAAATCTAATCACGTCAATGCTTATTATTATCATATTAAACATAAAATTAAATAAAGAAAATAATAATTAAAAGTGAGATCCCAACTAAAATTACATATTGTTAATTCACATTAAGAAGAAAGGTTTTTCGTATGTCAAGGCACTTTTCATCTTTCAAGAAAGAAATGTAAATAAGATATATAAATGAGAAATCATAGTTATTGCATTAGCAATTGTAAAAGTTGATGTGTCAAGTTTTGAGGAAGGCACATATCAAGAATTGGTGAAACTTGATGCAGCTAAGTGTGGGGTTATAGTTGGCCAAATAGTTGTTGTTTTAGTATATAAGATATATATGTGTGTGTGTGATTATTAATGAGTCAAATGATAACCATAGATTTTTTTAAAAAAAGAAAACAACAATATATTGGTCCTGACCACATATAGCTTTATTGAAATGCTTATCTATAAGCATATTAAACTAATTTTGGGAATTTTGACCTAATTAACTGGTGAAATGAAAATCCATGGAAGCAGCATCTTTTTCAAGCACGTTGACCCAAGCTTCCACGCCCTCTCCACAGGTAGTACTCATCAGGATCACACAATTTTTGAGAGGAGTTGTAGTAGTTGTCACCCATACAGGCCTTCCCCAACCATAGTCAACATCGTACACAGGAAACCTTGACCAGCTACTAAAGAAAATAATCTCTATCTCCCCCTTCATACATATTTCCAACATCTTTTGTATGCCATTCAAGTGTTCATCCCCTCCATAATATCCGCCAACCTTCCTTATTGCAGATCTCAATGCACCAGCAACGTCGACGACCCCTTCATCGTCATCCACGGGTATCGGTATTACTGCCGCTCCCCCAGATATGTTTCCAAATGCATGATCGGGAAGAGGTGGATCCATTCTAGGCCTCAAGTTCACTGCGTGGGCTGCTCCCAGCGGTTTCTTGGATCCCTTAGCTCTGGCAGCTTCTCTGAAATGCTTCATTATAAATGCGGAAATTGCTTCCACTCGGGTTGGATCCTTGACCACATTGGATGATTCCAGCTCTTTGAGTTTGTCCAGCTCTTTCTTGTCGAACACTAAGCGTTTGGTGACGATCTTTTCCATCATTACTGCGCCAGCGGAGAGTTTAAGACCAAAGGTTGGTATATCTTTTGGAGGGAATAAGTTCGCCATGTCTAATTTGGGATGAGGAAAATCATGGCCTCGGGCTGTTGCAGCCCAAGCATTCATGAAGCTCACGAAAGAGGTTCCATCAGATAACTTATGATGCATTTGGACGGCGATTGCAATTCCACCGCAAGCAAAGAGGTTAGTTTGTACAGCAAGAAGAACCGTGTCAGCCGCGGCCGTTGGGCGGTTGCTTCCCATAGGCCCAAGTGGCAGATACATTTCTATCTCCTCCATGGTTGGATTTTTGATAACCTCCGATAGATTTGTGCCAACTTTGGATTCGACGAACAGAGCGCCTGAATTATTGCAATCGATGGTGAAAGTATCCTCTCTAGAAAACCTCCCGGCCAAAGGATAAAAATGAGTAAGGACATTGGATAGCGATTGCTTCAGCTGAGGGAGATCGAGTTGGTTAGGTTGGTAGAAAAAGATGAGAGGTATGTAGATTGGCTCGGCAAGTTGGTCGAGGTGGGATAGTTTGTAGTTGATAAGGTGAGGGGGTGTTGGAGATGATGGTTTCACCAGCTCTTCTGATGTTATCTCCACATGTGATGCCATTTTTCTGGGCTATTATGGTGGTTAATTTGGGGATGAATCTCCTTTGGTCTTCTGTATTTATAACACTCCCGTAATCGATCTGAAAAATGGATTTACAAGATATTAATTACAAAAGATAATATTACAAGCATAGTCGGTTGAGGATGACAGATATGGTCGGTTGTGGAATTAATCTTGTAGTAGCAGTTTGTAATCCCATTCAATTTCCTGTAATCTCCCACAGGCCTACGTGTATCCGTTTTTTAATTGCTCATTAATATTTATAGTTATCTATAACAACTGACTATATGTTCTTGAAAATGTAATAAGATTATAATGCTATTATTGTTATCTACATTTCAATTAAAATTCTTGACCATAAAAAGATTTTGTGCTATTCGATGGAGAGCGGAGCAAGTACTATATAATTTGAATATTTACAAGTTTTTATATATGTTTACAAGTATTATAATCACTACAAGAAACATGACATTTTACCCCCGGTTCTATAGCCCTTTTTACCGCAGTTTTCAGTTCAAAAAAAAACCATGGTAAATACTGGCATAGTAAAAAGTCTATTTTTTTATTGTTGTCAGTAACTACAAGTCAGACGGAACATGGTTGTGTCTTCCATCTGGCCGACAACGGTCGTAAATTGATCGATATCGCAAGAAACTTCTAATAACATTGCGCACCGTAGGACAATCATGTCTTGTGCATGCTGATGTGGAACTATGACTAAAACGATGTGTTGACAGGTTGATCTCACCCACAAATTACCGACACCGACTACTAGGGTTTCTTTATTATACCACCGATATAGGTCATTATTGTGACCGATGTCGATATCTTTGATGTCGATTGCGTGTCGTTGCGGTACCGATATGTGCGACATCGGTTGTTAATATGAGAGATGTCGGTTGTCGTTAAATATTATCATATTTTATATGTTATGACACAAATAATCGTTTCATTACATGTTATCTATTATTCGATGACTCATGTAATGTTTAACGTCATACAATAATCATTTTTCGTTCAATTAATACGAAATGAAACCACATGATAGAACCTTCACATGTATTACAAAAATATGATAAAACTATTAAAATACAGAGCCTTCACATAAAATCAAAATATTATTGGTATTGAAACTTCATTGCCTGCGTTGTACGACATTAACATTGACAGGGCAACGACAAGTCCATTAATCCACATTGTTGGGACTGTCAAGCCCACTACAACCAACATTAGTATGATATTGTCCGCTTTAAATCAAGCATGTACTGATTTATTGGATCCAACCTTAAAAGGCCATATACTAATGTGATGGGACTCTAACTTATATAGTTAGCTATCACTATATTAATTTCCAATGTGGGACTTGGGTTGAACACACCCAACAATCTTCCCCTCAAACCAAGGACCACACAACGATGTCCTTCATCCTTGTGGACCATCTTGCACCGCCGCCACATCTGCGGGACACACCACCTGACAACCACCTTGGTTAGGTAGACTTTTGACACAAGGGCACTCTTACCACCGCCAAGGGCACAACTGAGGGCATCCTCATTAGGCACGCATGCAGTCAATCCCCGTCCCGAGCACAACCAACCATGGCTCTAATACCACTTGATGGGACTGTCAAGTCCACAACAACCAACATTAGTATGATATTGTCCACTTTGGGGCAAGCCTGAACGATTTTATGGGGTCCAACCACAAAAGGTCTCATACTAATGTGGTGGCACTCTAACTTATATAATGAACTATCACTCTCTCAACTTCCAATGTGGGACTTAGGCTGAACACACCCAACACACATGTTGAAAGTCCATTGATAACTCTCTTTGTCCTATTACAAGCAATCTACAACAAACAAAGTTTATGTTAGAAATAGGCAGTCCCAAATGAAACACACACTATATAGTCATACATAGACAACATTAATCTGAATAAAAAAACATAACTCATCTGCATAGGTGTGACGTTGATCGTTCTGGATTTTGCTGTCACAAAGACCGACGTATGTTGACCGACGTTGGACATTCATAGATTTTTCATGCTAAAATGACATTTTTGCTTAGAATTAATGAACCCTAATCTATGACCAATACTTCTCAATATTTGTATATGACATTATTTCCACAAAATCTACACTATCTAGTACATAACATATAGCACAAACATGAAAATATGCAACATTTCTTAGGCATGAGCGACGTTGGTTGTTTTTTAACACATTGCCAGGCCCGACCGAATGAGACTGACATCGCACCTTTAAAGTGTGTTCTTAAAAAAATATAATTATTGTCCACAATCAGCCATAATCTAAGCCTTATTCAAATTACACCCGTTGAGATCAATTTTTCGATGGTTTTGTGTTGTCTTCTTATGTGAGAAGATTTACCATTTTATATAGAACTCAGTGTCAGAAGTATAGCCGATTGACTATAACTTTGTACGCTTAATGCTGTCACTTATTTTTCCCATAGTGGAATATCATCCATAAAGTTTTGAAGTCATTATGCTTCTTCAGCCGCTTTATCTAAAGCAATGAACTCAGATTCCATTGTGGATCTGGCGAACAACGTGTTTCGAGGATTTCCATGATACAACTGCACCACCAAGTTTTAATACATACCCATTGGTGGATTTTTTTAAAAAAATGATATCCAGTTAGCATCTCTATAACCTTCCAGATCAGCTGGATATCGTCCATAGTGAAGTCCTTTACTTTGAGTATGTCTCAAGTAGTTCAAAACTCTAGTTATCTCTTTCCCATGACTATGTCCTGGATTGCTTGTATAACGACTCAATACGTTAACAGCGTGTGCTAAATTGGGTCTTTTACAATTTGTCAAATACATAGGACTCTCGATCACTCAGGCATATTCCAATTATAATATCCCATTACCCGAGTATTTCTTCATCTTGATATGAGGGTCCTAGGGACTTTTAGCTATCCTTCTTGAATAGTTTTTGAATCTATCAAGTACTTTCTTGGCATAATGTTTTTGTGACGAGACTATTCCTTTAAAGTGTCTAAATATTTTTATCCCTAAGATCACATCTACTAGTCCCAAGTCTTTCATGTCAAACTTTCCTTCAAGTAAGTTCTTGGTTTTTTTGATTATGTCTTTATTGTTACGTATGATGGGCATGTCATCCACATATGGGCACAACAAAATGTATCCATTTTGAGTATCTTTGACATAGATGTACTTGTCACATTCATTTATTTTGAACCATTTGACATCATTACATTGTCAAAAATTGTGTGCTAGTGTTTAGGTGCTTGTTTAAACCCATATAGGAATTTCACAAGTCTACACACTTTGTGTTCCAATCTAGGGACAACATAACCCTAAGGTTGTTTCATTTAAATTTCCTCTTCAAGCTCTCCATTTAGAAAAGTTATTTTTACATCTTGATGTATTTCTAGATTGTGTATAGCCGTGATTGCTATCAGCATTCTAATTGAAGTTATTCTAGTGATGGGAGAATAAGTGTCAAAGAAATCCAAGCCTTCTTTTTGCCTAAATCCTTGCACCACAAGCCTAGCCTTGTACTTCTCTATTGAGCCATATGTCTTGTATTTTCTTTTGAAAATCCACTTGCTCCCCAGAGCTTTTGAACCTGATGGAAAATTTGCTAACTCCTATGTATGGTTTTGCATAATGGAATCAATTTCACTGTTCATCGATTCGTTCAACGAAGGTGCATCTGGTGTAGACATGGATTTCTTAAAAATTCTAGGATCATTTTCTATTAGATAAGCCATTTCAAAATATGCACTAAATAATTTCTCCTTTCTAGCTCTCTTGCTACGTCTAGGTTCATCACTACCCTTTTCTGTTTGTTAACTATAAGTACTTGCTTCTTCTTCGTCACGAGCCCGTTTATGACTTACTTTACCCTTACACGGGAACAAATTTTCGAAGAAGGATGCATTTCTTGATTCAATTACTTTATTTCCATGTATATCTGGTACATCAGACCAAGAATCGATTAGCAATACTATTATGTGCATATCCAATGAAAACACATTCAACAGTTTTAGGTCCAATTGCGACTTTTTAGGATGTGGTACTACCACTTTTGCTAGGAACCTCCACACTTTCAAGTATTTGACTAAGGTACATTACCTTTCCATAACTCATAAGGCGTCTTTCCAGTCATCTTATGTCGTATCTTGTTGAGAATGTAGTTGGAGGTTAGTATAACCCCACCCCCCCCGCCCCCCACATTACATTCATCATCTCTTTGAGAGTTTGGTTCTTTCGTTCCTCAACTTCGTT
>JAULKM010004205.1:0-15211 GCA_032355605.1 Rubia tinctorum | reverse complement strand
CATTCTTGACCTTGTCATAGGACCAATCATGTTGCTTAGAGGATCACGAACATAACCCTTGAATGTTTGATCAAGACTTGGAATGTCTTCATTTATGATGGTAGTCGTATCCTGATCTCCATCACTTCGCCCATTTGTGAGCCACTGGATTCTGAGCCAAGAAGATAGAACTATTGTTGTCATATAACAGCAACGGAGGACCGGACAAAGGAACTTGAAGATCACGAAGCAAGTGGGTGAGCCAAACAACCTCTGAAGCAGTGTTGGCTAGAGCTTGGTACTCAGACTCAGTGCTTGAATGAGAAACATTAGGCTGTTTCTTGGCACTCCAAGAAACGAGATTTCCACTAAGAAAGATATCATATCCATAAGTATATCGACGAGTCTCCAGACAGTGAGTCTAGTCAGCATCAGAATACCCCAATACCTCAGGAGAATTAGCAGAAACAAACGTGAGACCGAAATGAAGTGTTCCTCAAACATAGCGCATAATCCGTGTAACTGCCGCAAACTGATCATCTCTGGGGTCCTGAAGATATTGACTGACTGTGTTGACCGAGAAGGTCAAGTCTGGATGAGTGATGGTCAAGTAATGAAGAGCTCCAACCAATGAATGATACATAGTTGGATTCCAGAACAGAGGACCGGTAGAACTGTTCAACTGAGAACCTGGCACAAAAGGTGTAGAGACTGGTGAAACATCGGACATCCATGCACGAGTCAGAATGTCCCGAGCATACTTTTCCTGACCAAGAAGTAAACCTGATGAAGTAGGTAAAACTTCAAGGTCAAGAAAGTAATGAAGAGTGCCAAGGTCCTTAATCGGAAACTCACGATGCGTCCGATCAATAAACTGACAAAGGAGAGTCGAGTCATTCCCTGTGAGAATGATGCCATCCACAAACACCAGAAGATAAACCAACGAGGAACCCCTCGAAAGAATGAACAATGACTTGTCAACAGAGCTGTACTGAAAACCAAGCCGAGTCAAATAAGTGTTGAAATGCTGGTACCGCGGCCGAGGAGCTTGCTTAAGTCCATTTTCACTATGGCCGTGACCCATGGTTTCCCTAAAGAGTTTATGTCGAATAATAATGGAGCGATCATCAAAGAAGACAACAACATTTAAATCCTGAGTTAATTTTCTAATCGAGAGCAATTTTTTAGTGATATCAGGCACAATAAGCACGTCACAAAGAGATAAGGAGTCAGAAATCCGAGAATCAACAACATGAGTAATAAAGAGTTGAAAACCATTACCAACATATATGCTGGAAGAACCATGATAAGGTGTGACATGATCAACAGCAACAGAGGACGATGCCATGTGTTTTGTGGCGCCAGAATCTACGATCCACTTGGAGCCAACTTGTCGTCGATGATGATAAATGCCAGTAAATTTTGAAGTATCACTCCGTTGAGAATTAAAATCAGCCATATCCACAAAGGAAAAAAAAGAAATTCGTAAAATTCTGCCCATAGAACGCCACCGCGTGCAACAAATGCGCACACAAAGGCTGGTGCAGCGTAAGCGCGTGCAGACATGCACAGAGGTGATGACGCGCCTGTTTCTCACGCGCGCTTATCAGTGACGAGCGGGTAATGCTTGGAGCGCGTGAATCTCACGCGCGGTACCAGTTTGCTGGATTGAATGGTTGCACAGAACGACAATTGAAGCTGAGAACGCCGATTGAAGCTAAGAATCTGACCTAAATACCAAACCGAGAACGCCGATTGAAGCTATCCGAGAATCAGGGCTAACGCCGATGAAGAAATAATGAAGACTAGAGACCGAGAATGAAGGAGAGGTCTGAACCGCTACCGGAGAGGAAGAGGAGACAGGAAATTTGAGAGCAGACTGGAGAAGGGACGCCGGTGATGAAAACGAAGAAGAAGAGATGCCAAAACCTGCAGGGAGAGAGACGCCGAAAATGAAGAGACGCCGAAAAGACTTCCGGAGGTTCCGGAAGTTGGCCGAAGGTGCCGGAAGTTGGCCGGAATCAGATGTTGTTCTGGTCGCCGGAAAAGGAGAGAGAGGGTGGCAGAAAAAAAATTAGGATTTAGGATCAGAACATGCTCTAATACATGAAAGAATGATTTCATGTGAATCATTATTATGAATCAAGAAGAGAATAAATAGAGAGTACAAAGCATAAAGGTAGACTAATCCTAATATAACTTTAGGTTAGTCAACAAGATAAAATCAAATCAAATCATCTAACTGATTTATACTGACACCAGTCTTCTAAAGTGGGAGGTTTTCTACCATTGGTCCATGTAAAAGAGTTTCCCACCGTAAAGAGTTGATTAAAGATTATTCTGATTTATTAATTCTAAGAAGTGTTTAATGTTGTCGGGGTTAGTCTTATTAGAGACCTTATATTCATCATCAATTTCCATTGCATTAAAGTCACCAATAGTGAGTATTCAGATTATTAAGAGCTTTTATACATGCCACAGGCCTTTCCTAATATTTCCGGAAGTAGATGCATGTATGAAAATAGTCACCGTTTTCTTTTTGGAATGTACTCCCTCTGTTTTGTTATTTATGACACACTTATTACAAATTAATGTTTTCTTTTATTTGACACTCTTTTCATTTTTGGAAAGATTCATTCAATTGCATTCAATCATTCTACTTTTTACCTTCCGCATTCAATTTTATTCATTCATTTTCTTCACCTAAATCCAAGCATCTAAACCTATGGTGTCATAAATAGAAAAATGGAGGGAGTATTAATTCTAATCTTAGTGGAAATGTACTGATGAGCATCAGTAATAAAATTAATCTGAAAATCTGAATTCCAGAAAATCCATATATAATTGGTCACAAAGCAGTAACATTTATCGAACTATAGTTAAACTTTGTATTCCTGTCGATAAGAATGTTTTGCATCAATTACACTTAGAACCTGAAAAGAGTGGATCCTAATGAGCTTTTTAAGTCTATCCATTGAAGTTTCTAAACCTCTTAAATTGGAAGCTAATTTTTTTTAATGTTTTTGGTCGTGTTAATCATTAATAATAGATTTTTAACAGTTTGAGGAAGGCTCTTTTAAATTTAATTGAAGGTTTTTCATTATTAGTGATTGATCCTAACCTGATTGAGGATGTGAACTGAGCTTGCAAATCCACCTCAACACAAAGCTAATGGCTTGGTTAGTTTCTCTGTCATTGTCCATTTTGATGAAAACACCGACATGGTTGCCAATTTCTTCAATGGATTCCAAGTCATAATAGTAAAATAGTACATTCCTGATCATAATCCTCGCAGGAACAATGGACGATTATTTGGTTGGCTTGAAATCTGCAGTCCATCTCAGAACCTTTAAAAGACCAAACAACTTTAATCCAACATCGATGAAAGTCTTCCTTACTCTGAAAAAAGGATGAGAATATTCTTGAAGTCAATTTCCCTAAGCTGATACTTCCCTGTAAATCCGATTGTCCTGAAATCAGCTTCGATTTTCTCCATAGCCGGTCTCCCTTTTGGAAAATTTCATATCAACGCATTGCTGTAGGGGTTTGAGAGCACTTGGATTTGTTTGGCTGAATATAGGCACGACAGTTCTCCTTTGAATTGGGTGACGGGGTTCAAATTTGGGATTGATGGGAGCGAGGATGATATTAGAGGATTTCTCATCTGAAGAGCTTGGGCAAAGAAGAGTTGGTTCGGGTTATTCATGGTATGGTTGTTGGCAGCCACCATGGTGGTGGGGAGAGTGACTGTGGCAAGGCGTGGTTAGGTTTCTGGTGAAGAACAGCAGAGAAGATGAAGGTACCGAATATAACTGTTTACAAAGAAGTCAGTAAAGTTAGAGAGAAGGTAGAGAAATTGCTTGAAGAGAGAAAGCGGATCGTCATATGTGTCACCTATAATTTACTTATTTATTTTCTCTCGTACCACTATAAATTATTTATTTACTTTTTTCACGGTTTTTAATGAGCATGTTTGACCGTAAATATATCTAGTTACCCACAATAATGCCTCATAAAAATTGATATTTAGAAAATAGGTGTTAAGACAAATATAACAGAATGTCACATGATATTTTTATTAATTATATACTCCCTCTGTTTTTTTATTTGTGGCACACTTTCTATAAATGTATGTTTTTTTATTTGGCATTCTTTCCATTTTGTCACGATTCCTTCAATTTCATCGACTCATTCTACTTTTTTAGTTTCTAAATTCAATTTCATTCATTCATTTTCTTCACCTAAATCCAAGCACATAAACTTATGGTGCATTAAATAGAAAAACAGAGGGAGTATTAATTTATGTTTAGGGTCAATTTTTCAAAGTTTGACTTTTGAAAAGTAAATAAACTATTTATAGTGAAACAGAGAGTATATGATAGTAGGAATTATTTCACTACATGAAATTTGAGAATAATTACCATGATAAACTCATCCTTGACTTTGCAAAACATCTTTATTTTTTAAACTTATTATCCCAAAACATGAAAAGCTACAAAGGAATGTAAAAAATATTTCAGTTTTATTTTATTTTTATCTCTTTAGTGTGCAATTTAAAAGCTACAAAGGAATGTACGGAATGTTTATGACCCGATTGAATCGGGTTCAAGTTGATTACAACTCAAATTGATTACAAGTCAAGTTGATCTCTAGTTTAGTTTAAGGTCGTATTCTAGTTTCAATTATTAAGTAAAATTCGGGTTGAATTCGATCGTGTCCGATTTAGATTCAACTCGATGTTTCTCAGGTCAAATTGGGGTTCAGATTCAGATCGATATCTCTCGGGTGAGAATCGGGTTTCGGGTTGAGTTCGATTGTATCAGTACGGGTCGGATTCTCAGTTTGGCTCAGAGATTGATAGCTCTATGTATTATGTCCCTTCATCCCATGAGTATTGACATGTTTACTTTTTCACGGTCTTCAATGACCGTCAATATCTCTATTTACATACAACAATTTCGCATAAAAATTTGTATTTAGGAAATAGATGTTAAGATGAATCTAACAATATCTCACATGTATTTTAATTATAAATGTTTTAATTTATATTAAGGGTCAAAGTTTACCAATTTTGATTTGGAAAAAGTAAAGATGCCAAAACTCGTGGAACGGAGGGAGTATATAATATTATTAGAAGTAAAATTGAAAAATACTTATAAATTGGAGAAGAATAACTATTATAATATAGTTGTAATACAAATAGAAATAAATAATTTTTAAAAATATGGTTTAGGCTGAAATTACCAATAAAATAGTTGTATACATAATCATGAATGATTCGAGTAATTTAGCAATGTAATATGAATCTTCTGAATTTAAAAATTACATGTGTAATATTATACACTTCAATAATAATAATTGTTGTGGATTCTCAACTTACTGTATAAAATCTAATGATATTCAAATTGTAATTTCTCATTTGTAAATTCCATATGTGAAAAAAATATAACCATAAAAACATAACTCGTTGTATCAACCAAATACAAAGAATCACAACCTGAATTTTTTTCAACCAATATATGATTTTCATTATAAATAAGGAGCTCTCCTAATTTATAAAGATAGTTAGAGATTTTAAAGGAGTGATGGCTTTTCAGAATGGAGGAAGTAAACTTTTGAATGGAACTTCATCTTCAAGGTTTGGGAGTCGCGTGAGGCCATATCACAGATACTTCCCGCATAAGTTCAACAATTAGAAAGTTAAACATTTCATTGAACATATGTTGTTGGAGTATAAAGTTAATTGCTTATATTTTACAGGATTTGCAATTTCTATGGTATAATAAATTTATATTCTTCTATGGGTTCCGAGATAAAAATCCCCTTAATATTCATTTTTACGTCATCTTACAATGTCATCTAAATTTGTAAGAATCTTACGTAATGTCATCCTCCTTTTTGTTTATAAATTGAAAGTACCGTTTAAAATAAAATTTTATGAAAAAAATTTAAATTTCTAATTTAGAGAGAATAATTTATTTTAATATTATTTTTTCTGAAATTTCTTTGAGGTCTCCCAAAATCAAAGTGAGATCCATCGCCAAGTGCTAGGCAAGATGACGGGACTTACTCCACTGCAAATTATATTTTGGTTTCAAAATAGGAGGAACCATATTAAGGTTGGTAAAATTTGGATTAAATAGTTTTATTTTACACATTGTTTTAAATACACATAAAAAATTTATTTAACAAATTTCAGGTGAAAAAGAATAAATTGGAAAATGAAGCGTTGGGAGAGGAAAACGACAAGTTTCAAATAGAGAATGAAACCTTGTCAAATGAACTAGCAAAGAAAATTTGTAGTTGATATGAGAACAATTTGCTAAATTGCACCGTGAGTGAAGAATATTCATATTTACTCCAAGGAAATAATAGGCCAAAGCTAGAGGTATGCATGTCTAATTTTATAAATGGATAATGACTTAAAACAATGTTTTCTTTTTGATTGAAATATATTATTCTAATTGTATTTTTGTGTTAATTTGTATGGTAATTGACAAATATAGTACCAACGAGTGATAAGCATTTGGACTTTGTTGGGAAGTAAAAAATAAAACTTCTCACAAGAGTGATTATGAAGACAATAAGGTTGGATGATGGCAAGTTTGAAATCTTACAAGAGGTCAAGAAAACTATATTTATCGAAGAGTCATTCAACCTTTTTATATTGAATTTTCCACATTTCTTTGGATCTTATGTTATTTCTTGGAATGTGCTTCTTAATTATTTATGGGACAGACTTATTTCTAACATAATTTTTTTTGTTATTGATAACTAAAGTGTGCACCACATTGTTTGTGGTGTCCTTGTTTTTCTGATTTATATTCTTTAACAAGACAACACCCCGTGCCGATGCACGGATTCTGAATGAAAATTTAAAATATAATATAATTTATAGTTTAAATAAGTGTTAAGTTATTGTCATATGTATATGGAAATTACACATGGTGCAGAATTTATAATAAATTAATTAATATTATAATACATTGAATGAAAGAAAGTCGATTCGATCCTTGTCGACACACATTTTTTACGTAGAAAATTATTAAATGTTGTATAAAAAACTTTACCTTGTAAAAATTATAGTGATAAAAATAAGAACTGTGAATGAATAATTATTTAATTGAATTTATAAGATAATATCTCTTTTAAAAGGAAATACACAATTACATATTTTCAGATAAAAATATGTTATAATACTATAAATTATTTAAATTATACTAAATATTCATATTATTCGAAAAAATATTATATGGAAGACTAAAGATTGCATAATAATATGGTAAATTAGTATTTGGCTGAATAGTTTGAATTATTAGATATGGCATTAAACATTATTTATACTCCACCTGTCCCATTTTAAGCCGAACACTTTAACTTTCATCGGTTGATTTGAAAAATATTTGATCCTTAATATCTTTCATAAAGATAATTAAAACTTGTGAAAAGTTGATATTTTGAAATTTTATGTTGTAACGAATCTAACAATGTATCAGACAATAATATTTATACTTATAAATCAATTCAATTTTATGGTCAAAATTAAAAAGTTATGATTAAATGAATAGTTAAATTGCAGTTTGAAATGGAACTGAGGGAGTAGGTTAAATTTAGTTACCAGGTTAAATTTTCTCAAGAAGAATCTTATTATTTTTAATATAAGGTATGACAGATAAATATTTGTAAGTAGGTTAACCAGACCAAATTAGTGATATTAAAAGATGAACATGAAATGAATTGAAGACATTAACCGATTAAAATTGAAAAGTTGGATGCATGGAATAACATATATAATTGCATTAATCAAGGAAGGTATATAAGAGAAGGGGAGGGTTCAACTGAGAAAACCTATATATGTGAGACTACTCACTTGTGTGAGACTAAATCTTAGCCACTAAAATAGTTAAATGAATGGTTCGGATTTGATATCTGATAATGAAATATGATAAAAAAAAGAAATAAATAACATTGAAAACACAAAATGTTCGCTACATTTGAAGCAGCAACAGTTTGCATCACCTCAGTCATCTCCTTAATTTCCTGGGACGAAATCGAACCATAATCAGAAAAATAAACAAAAAATATTGTCGGAGACAACAAGTTGAGAGATATAGTGAATGCTGCTTCACACACATTGACAACTTCCTCATTCCTATAACATTTCCACAAGTAATCTGCTAGTTTTTGCACCTTTTATCGACGTAGTTCTTGACTCGCATTCAGCCTATCACTCAAAAACATCCGTTCTTTTCTCCCCTTGCGAAGGTTGCGCCATCGGGCCAGCGTCGACAGCCAGACAACGGAGAACTTTTCATGATCAGCTGTTGTGGCTGCATCAGCCGTTTCATGATCGACTGTTAACTTGCTCCCTATCTTCATTGTCATCAGAGGTCCATTAACCTTAGAGGGTTGTGCAAGTGAGCATGGAAAATCCGGACAAGTTGTACCTCCTTTTGAGCATTGGTTACTTTTCGTTCTCTACAATTCTTGGCCACCGAAAAATGTCATGAAAAGATTTTATATATATATATATATGGTAATTCACGTAATAATTTGGAGGTGTTTCAAGTTTAACTTATAGATTCTTTGAGGTAAAAATTGGAGGACCTTCAACTTTAACTTGTAGGTTCTTTAAATTCAGTTTGTAGCTGTTTCAAATTATGCTTGTTGATGCTTTTTGTATTTTCTTCAAACTATACTCGTGGGTTCTTCACGAATAACTTGGAAGTGCTTCAATTATAACTTGAAAGTGCTTGAAGTTGCATTCGTCGGTTATTTAAGTTAAGTTCGTTGGTGCTTCAAATGATACTAGTAGGTTCTTTGAGATAAATTTGTAGGTGCTTCAAATATATATTCAAGGTGATCCAAGTATAATTTGAAGGTGCTTTAAGTATTATTTATAGGTGTTTCGAGTATAAGTTGTAGGTTGTTATATTGTTTTGTGCTTCAAGTATACATGCAAGGTGATCTAAGTGTAATTTGAAGGTGCTTTAAGTACTACTTATAAGTGCTTCGAGTATAAGTTGTAGGTTATTTAAATTATATTTGTTGGTGTTTCAAGTATACATGTAAGGTGATCTAAGTGTAATTTGAATGTGCTTTAAGTACAAATTATAAGTGATTTGAGTATAAGTTGTAGATTATTTAAATTATATTTGTCGGTGATTCAATAACATAGATAATTTTATGGTTTTCTCTAGAGTTATCTTTTCTTTAGATTTGATTACTTGATGAATGAATTTCTCCTCCTTAGAAGCTATGACCTAATTCATGCTTAAGGGCTATTTAATTTGTACAAGTATAAGCAAGCACCTCACCGTTTGTGCTTAAACTTTGAATTTTCGTCATGCTAACTTCTTAATCTTGGATAATTCTTAATCATGAAAAATGTTTGTGGAACTTTGGATAGCTCAAAATCAACCTTAAAAGGACTAAATTATACTCCCTCCGGTTCTCTAAGAGTGGCACCCTTTGACCACCACTTTTTTTAGCTATGTTTGACTATCGATAACTTTAGTTTCATATAATAATGGTAAATAAAAATTTGATATTCAGTTATTACATATTAGGGAGAATCTAAATATATCTCATACGGTAGTTTTATTGTTTATATACTGTATAAAATATATGGTCAAACATGTCTTGAGAAAAAAACAAAAAAAATGTGTCACTCTTAGAGAACGGGAGGGGTATATTTTAAGTCACATTCACGTGGGATAATTTAAAAGAGTGCAGTGAATCCTCCCAATAATTGCTGTCATTTTCTATCACTACAGTCCCTCCACAACTAATTATTTGCATGATTGCCCCATCCGATGGCTTTGAAGATTACTAAATATTACTAACTACATCCGATGGCTCTGGAGTAATATGATAAAGTTATTTGACTATTCAGTATAAATACTTTACTTACTACAAGTTAGCTGCTGTGCCTAATAAATTCGACTGGTATTAGATTATGTGTGATAAGATATTTATAAAAATCTGAATTGGGTTTTGGTTCATTGGTTAATCAACCACTTTTACAGCAACATCAAATGTTCAAGTCGCATTTTTAGAAAGAATTGTAAATTTTATAACAACTTCTTGTTAGGGATTACCCCACGTTGTAAGATCATATCAGTCAGTCTCGTGTTTTCTCAGCTCGTAGGTGGTTTATGAAGGTGCGATCGTGGTGGTTCCAGCTTTGGTGATGGTAGTGGTGGTCTAGTGTTGGTGCAATAGTTGGGTATTTTTCGGATACAAAGACTTGGGTGAGACGGTCTCACCTAATTTTATGGTGAGACGGAGAATTTAAATACAATTATTTAAATATGAGAAATGACATGGGGTAGTTTATGTAGTTTTTAAAACTTTATTTTGTACCTTGTCTCACATTAAGTTTTGGTGAGACGGTCTCACATGAGTCTTTCTCTTTTTCGGAAGCGTCTCCAACTGTTCAAAATAATGCATTTTAATGTTTTATTGAGTTTCAATGTATTCAAATGCTGGTGTCTCCAAGATTATTCCTATCCACGGAGTAGAGTGTTTATATGTTTGGTTGCATGTACGTAATCTTAGAAAAAAAATTATACTAGTCCAAGGGCTATACAAGTAATTACATAAAATGTACAAATCCTAATGAAGGCTTATAGACTAATCTGGAAGTATAGTGTTACCCCCAAGTAAAGCATGGGAAGATAGGACAAACGAAGTAGGGCTGGTCATGCTGACCCACGGGTCGGGGCAGATCAGTCGTCCCGACCCAAACTGATTCAAAATGTAAGGTCAAACAGGTCGGGTCGGGTTAGGTCAAAAGTCTCATAGTTTGGTTTGGGTTGGGTCGAGTTGGGCAGGGTCACAATATCGACCCAAATGTATAGTATTTTTAAAAAATATTCAATAAAATGAATAATTTTTAAATATATTAATATTTAAATCATAAATAAAATGATAATTTATTTTCATATAATTTAAAATAAGAATATTTTATTTTATTTAATTATAAAATAATCACTTAATAAAGAAAAAATACAATTATTTTCATTCTATAATATTTTTAATGTTTCAATTAAAAGATATAATTTTACTAAAATTTATTTATATAATTATGAATATATTTCATATTTTAATCATTGTATTATTTATAATTAGAGTCCGTCTCTTGAAATTCGGTCTTTTCGGTCTTTCCATAAATCATAGAAAAACAAAGGTTTTTGGGTTGCATGAATCGGGGTATAAACTTTATAACTATCACACGTTGCATAATAAAATTTTAATTTTGTAACTAAGACCTTTTACCTTTTATTATTCTAATTAAACCCGTCTTTCCATAAGTCTATGGAAATAAGGTATTTCCCAAGACTTTGCCTTATAATTAATACGAGTTTTACAAAATTATTTTTATTTTATAAATATATATATTTTCAAGAATGTTAAACTTGTTTATGAAGTAAATTAATGATGGATATGTTGAATTAAACTAATTATTTTTATATTTTTTTAAAAATGTTTTTTCTCTAGAAAATGGAGTAAATTGCAAATGGGTCAAAACTCGATCCAACCCCTTTTGACCCGACCCCTTTTAACCCGACTCACTTAACTCAAATAGGACATTGATCCTACCAAGCCTAAATGGGTCGGGTCTAGTCGGGTCGGGTCAGCCAATTTGAACACCCCTAAATTACGAAGTTTAAAGCGAAATAAGTTAAACAAATGATGTCAGCATGCTGGAGAGATGATGAAACATGATTAGTGTGGAGATTTTAGAGGTAACAAACACACAGACAAATGATAACCAATGTTAATATGTTATACCCGTTAATGCACATTCGAATTTTGAAATAATATAAGAGCATGTGCAATAGCGCTTCCTTAATTTTAATAAACCGCTATTGAAATCAAAAACTCTCGGAGTGGTGGTTTGTAGGGCGGTAAGAAACCTCCCCATGATTTCCACATAAGTAACCGATTAAACAAACGCCTAGCCATGTGTTTTTGTCATTTTTGCAGCCTTTGGGGCCGCTTGACAGTGGCCCTTTTCCCCCCAAGAATTGGGACACGTGACACCCTTTCATTGGGCCATGTGTCCCAACCTTTCTTATTTATTTTTTGTCGTTGGAGAGACACGTGACAGCCTCTGATTGGTCCACGTGTCCAAACATTTCTTATTTATTTTTTTAATCTGGTTTTTTTTTTAAAATTGTAAAACTTATCTTAAAATCTGTAAATAAAAAATAAAATTTGATTTTTAAAAAAAACTAGGAAAAAATTATTCACAAAATATTTAATAATTTTTGAAAAAATGAAATGAAATATTAAAAATGAAATATATTATTAAATTAAATGTTGGAAAAATTTTAAATGCAAAATTTATAATTTCACATTCAACTTATTTTGGGTGGACAAATTTAATGTATTATTAAATTGAACATTCAACTTATTTTGAGTGGACAAATTTAATTTAACTAAATGTTAATTGTAAAATTAATGAGTAAGATAGAGAAAATCAAGTAGGGTCAATGAATAGTATAAAGCGATTTCTTACAATTGTAAAGAAAAAATGGGTGGTTTCTTAGGATGAGGCGGGAGAGAGAGAGAGAGAGAGAATGAGAGAAAAATATATTTAATTGGTAAGAAACCACTACTAGTTTCTACCATTGTCATTGTTCCAATGGCATTGTTGCTGTCACATGGAAGAAAAAAGCGGAGATGACAATGGCACACATGGACCTTGTAGCAGATGACATGCACAAATTAGCTCAACAGCGGCATTGACCATATCACGATATTTGTATTCACAACTAGAACATGATATTGTTGCCTTCTTCTTGGTATTCCATTAGATAAGATTACCACTGAGGAAAATAACAAAGTTATAGGTACAACGATAAGTCACCAAGAATTGAGCTCTATCAGCATAAAAGTAGCTAGGATACGTAAGAGGACTAGAAGTGGAGCGAAAATTCATAGCATAATTAAGGGTGTCACGCACATATCACAAAATGCGAGTAACATTCCGATAATGCGAACATTCAGGATATGCAAATTAACTGACTGTATTAATTGTGGAGTCAATATCTAGTAGAGTAATGGTCACATATTGGCGATCATCAACAAGGGATCTATAAAGAGTAAGATTCCGAAAAAGCACCGTCAGTACTTAGATGCTGGATGGCGAGAATAAAGGGAGTGGAAACTGAAACACAACTAGTCATCCCAATACGATAAATGATATCCACGGTATAATTGTCTTGACTAATGAAAAAACTATAAGTAGAGCGAGAGACCTTCAGGCCTATGAAATAGTGTAGAATCCCAAAATTCTTGGTAGCAACCCGCAATTAGTGCGAGAGATGAACTAGAAAATGAGAGATGGATCATTACTAGTGAGAATAATATCAATGTAGGTAAGGACAGAGAGATTTTTTGAGCCACTAATGTAACTGAAGAGAGAGGGATATCTCAATTGCTACATTGAGGTCGGGTCTAAGGCGCACGTTTGAGATGGTAAAAGGCCTTTCAAAGGTGACATATGTAATACTCCCTCTGTCCCATTGCAAGTTTCACATTTTAATTTTTAGCATTTGACTTGAAAAAAATTGATCGTTAACATTTCTTTCCTTGAGGATATTTAAAACTTGTAAAATTTTGACATTTTAAAAACATATGTTATAACGAATATAACAATGTATCACAGAATAGTAGTTGTAATTATATACCAATTCAATTCTATAGTTAAAGTTAGAAAATTTTGACTAAATGAATAGTTAAATTGCAGATTGAAATGAGACAGAAAGAGTAAGAACGAATAACACCAAAAATGTCGTTCTATGTAAATGTGATACTACGGAGCATCTCGAGGGCAGAATTTACATAAGTAAAATTTGAAGCTCTACAACGGTATAGTTGAAGTAGCAATAATTTGAAAATGTGCAGTCCTCCCTCCCTTCCTTAATGTTTGATACATTTTTTTACTCCATTTTTTCAAGGCATGTTTGACCAATAATAACTTTTGCTACATATGTTAATATCATGTAAAATTTTAATATTTGGAAATACATGCTACGAAGAATCCAACGATACCTCACATGATAATATTACTACTTATATATTACATAAAATTTATAGTCAAACATGAGTTCAGAAAGTTGACTAAAAAGTGTGCCAAACATAGCTGAACGGAGGGAGTAGAACACAGGAGTCACCCTAGGAGGACTCGGACTTCCAGGCATAAAATAGGTATTTGACCAAACAAGTTATGCTAGCATTATAATATAGAGCTAGCCATGTCGTCTATTGGGAATTGGAAGCATGTTTACTGGGATCATGTAACCTAATCATAAGGATATTGAAGACCAATTAATCAAGAAAAAAACACCACAAATTCTTCTTCTTTTCTCTCTCCATCAAACAAATTGCATATGCTAATGGATTAACCAAGACTACTAGCTACATTTTGCACCTGGATTTGTTATTCTGAATAATTACTCCATGAACCAAAGCAATAAATCAATACAAATCAACATTTTAGCTCATTATAAATTAATGTATCAAATGTCTGATAAATCCTCTCTTGGGATGATTCTAATTTTGTTTTTTTTCAAATCTATCACCCAGTTTAAATGAAAATCGACTTATTTAATAGATGTTCGGTCACTCCACTTATCACCAATTGATTTTAAGATGGAACGCATGAAATTGAGCCAGAGAGAGGGGGGAGGTGGAGAAAGAGTGATTGCAGAAATGAAGCATGTGAATTAGGAGAAGATGACAGTTGTGAGGAGTACTGAAATCTGCAGCCTTGCATGCCTAACACGTACTGAAATCTTACCCAGAAAGTCAGCAAAAATTCATCCAAACTCAATTTCATTTATGCAGTCTGTACTTAATTAATAAACGACATCAATGGTCGCATTAAAACTCATCATCTTCTTCAATGTCACTACAAATGATGACAACCACCAGAAAAAAAAATGGAAGAAACAACTGCCATAATCCAAGGTCAGATTAACAGCCCTAACATTTCATTCTCCCTACCCCTAAATTACACTACTAAACCAGTTCTACGCACTAATTAGGGGTGCTTATCGAGCGAGTCGATCAGAAATTGAAGCATTGTACCAACATTTCCCCTCGTCAAAATTGAAATGGGGATGAATGGAAGAGACACACAACAAATAGTAAGAATTAGGGTTTTTTACCAAGAGTGTGTTTATTGTTGTGCATCCAAACCTTGAGCACATGGCGTCTC
>JAULKM010004194.1:0-15211 GCA_032355605.1 Rubia tinctorum | reverse complement strand
TATTTTTTCCATATAATACATGCAATGGTATCCACATTCCCAAGTACTACGCTGAATCTTGTGCTGATACGGAAAAATATTTGTTTAAATGGTTACGAACATGAAATTGACATAGGAAATACAATTGTATGAGATAATAAGTACATTGATGTTTATCACATTCCATGTATAGTGTGGAGGGTAGGTTTTACTTTGATATGAATTGACGTACAGTCAATATTTTGTTGCAATCCTAGAAGTAATGGAAAAATATTTTTATCATTATATAAATACAAAAACATATCTACATATACTAATAGTTTAATCAGGTGTAATTTTGCTGAAGTTGAGAAAAAATTGATCAACTTACGAACGAATCAATTGAAGGCATGACTTGTTACGTTTGCCAATTCCTCCAGTCATTGAGTCGATGCAATATACTCGTTCATGTTCCGGCACAAAGACGATAAAAACCAATGGCTACTACAAAAGCAAACTAGAAAGTACCTTATGTGATAATTAATGTATAACTTTGGGGGAAAACTCCCGAAGATACGAGCGCAGGTGGGTGCAACTGCTTGGTTTTTTTAGTTAATCTTGTACATGCATAGAACTTACCCTCGATTGTACGGGAAGATGTACATTTGTGCTCGTGTGCGACGCATGATAGTTGAAACATTTTCACAGTGAATTCAAGTCTTTGATGGTCATTTTGAACAAGAGAATTTGAAGCAGCCAGAACAAACTGGACGTGACATCGATAAACTATCCCATCGCATAGTTGTCTGTAAAATAAATTATAAATGAACAATTATTATGCAGCATGTATAATAATGTGAGCATGCATTCTTACGATACCCATAGATCAAGTTGTGATCCACTAATCCACTTCATTTCGTATCTGTTATTGAGGTTGGTCATGAACAACTTCAGTTTATCAATAAAAATGGTCATGGAGATGTCATTGTATCCAAACACAGCCGCACTAAAAGGGACGCGGAAGATTTTGTTAGGTCCAAATACTTGGGTGGCGGAACTTATAAATTCACAGATATGTTGAATAAAAGCATTGCATTCTTGGTCTTTTGTGACCCCCTGCAAGATACATGCTATTGTAATACTATTTGACAATATGATAAAGTTAGTTGAGTTTCGTGGGAATATAATTCAGCAGTCGATGGGATTTGCAAAGGGTTAAATGATTCCTTACGGAAAGTTGATGGTCATAAACCAAGTTGGGTGGAGTTGATTCACCGATCTCCGTCGATGTAATAATTTGTTTTGCTACACACTGATGATGGGTAAAATGTTAGCTAAGTACTGAAAACAATAGTCGCCATTAGAAATGGAAGTGTGCAGGTGTGGGTGTTTGTTGGGGGGAGGGGAAATGTTTTTACCTCCCCTTTCACCGATCGAGTATAGGTTGTGAATAGTTCGTTAGGAGTTTCCTCATCACCAACCACCTCCTGTAGGAAGAGATTGTGGTTATCAGTATTTGCTAATGCGAGTATGGTAATGTAATTATTTGTCTAACCTCTTCTTCCTCCTCAGTAGTTTTTGGCGTAAGATTTTTTTCATGCCTTCCATATTCAACGACAGCAAGTTTCAAGGCGACGGCTTCTCGTTCTCCTACGTAATCATATGAATGATGAATTAAGTTGGGTTAATTTGGAAAAATATATCTACGCTTCGATCTTAAACATACAATTATCATACCTCGTGATCCTCTTGTTGGTTAAAGTCACCGATTAGTTTTCCCGGCCATAGAATCTTATATCCAGTGACCTCAGATATAAACTCAAAATTTTCATGTTAAATAGGCAAAGGTGCTTTCGGGATGATCACGGGTCCACAAAGCTTAACTCGCTCCCACCTAATAGGCATGTTTGTTTCCTTATCCTTAGGAAGCAAGATACCAAATGTAGCGGCTTCCCTTTGTCCACTATGGTTCAGAACATATAGGAAGAACTTTTTTCCTATCTAAGCACGAAAACAGCAAACATGTCGGAAAAAACGTCAGTAGAAGGAATTGTGAAAAACAAATGAGAATAAAATAATTTTACCAATATAATCAAATTGAACGGTATGTCTGGTTCATAAGAATAAAAATTGATACGATATTTGAACATCAAGTTATTTCCGTCGCCAGAAACAGTCATAAACATCAATGGGATAATTAAAATGCAAGTATAAAAATACCGAATTAAGTTTTGGAAGAAGGGACCAAAAACTTTTGCAAAGAGAGCAGGTGCGGTCAGTGGGTAAGTAATAAAATAAATGATATCTTCTCTGTTGCACAACCGCTCTATTAGTTCCTAGCTAGGGATGAAAAACCTATTGCAATTTTGCTTCCTGAGAGAGCAGCTGCGTGCAACCTCTATATTATGTCCTCATGGGAATGTCGAAAATAGAAGTGGCGATGAACGCAGCTGCGAGCAGATGCTCTATTAGTTTTTAATGGGGTAAACTAAACCTAAACCAAAATTGTTGCCCCTGAGAGCAGCTGCGCACGGGCACCCTGTGACGTCCATTTGGGAGGACCATCGCAGCTGTGTGCAACCACTCTATTACTTCAGTAGACAAATTAGCAGAACTAACAACATATACATTGCCACAACTAACAACAGCTATATAAATGAACCCAAGTAACAACATCCAAATATATGCACACAACCGGCAACATTAACATGAATTCAAAATCCAAAATGAAGGCCCATAGGAAATCAACCCATAACATCATAAATTTACATCCTAAATCATGTTCCTAGATGAAAAAGTAATATAGCTGCTTCCCTTTTCGAAATAACCAATCGACAATGATTAGCACACCACCATTGACCTAATTTTTTTACCATCACATACTTGGGGCAAACGAACTTGTGTGTTTGTGAAATGTATTTATTAATAAGAAACATCTTATCATGGTAAATTCTTACTATTTCATTCTTCGTAACGTACTATGTGACAAAGGTCATTTTATAGAATACCTTGTCATCATGATGGTCCTTCTCTGGGTCACTTGATCCGGATGCCGAAGGAATGAATATCCGGTTGTTTTATTTGTTGGGTTGGACGATTTAACAAGGATATTGCGGGCATCCAAGTGTGGGGGGATAGTTTTACCCAATTGTCCTACCAGTCACTATGTTTGCACCTCGAAGAAGGCAACCAAACTTTCATTGAGGTCCAACACTTACGTTGACACAAATTTCTCAATTGATATTTCTTAAAATGTTATTGTGTATGTGCTCCCACGGAGACTAGATGCGTAACGGATGACATCAATGTGTGGGAGGGCATACTTCATCTTCTCCATTGTAAGGTAACCTCTCCAACGACCCCCATGATCTTTTTTATGGTTTCCTGAACGAGGATATCTTTTTTTCCTACTATCACCAACTCTCCCTTCTGCTTCTTGTCCAAAAGTTTTTTCTATTCATCAAAACAAATGTGAATCAGTAGTATGCATTTGATATAAGAATATAATTAGGGAATCACTAATTTGTTAAATGTTCTCATAATAGTAGGAGCTGCTCTTTTAATAGAATCGTTGGTGTAGGTAGATAAATTCTTATCCCAATTTGCTTCTAGGAACACCTCTGATCGGTCCGATCTAAAATTCATGCTTTCAACTTCCACCTCTGCTTCTTCTACACTTCAACCTTGACTAATTAGTTCGTCAATTTTATCCTCCTTTTTCCTCTTCTCCAGTTCACTTGCAATTTTGTGATTCACACCACTACCATATGATGGACATAGTCCTTACTTGCGGTGCTTACCTTTGCTGCATCACTTTTAGCCTATATGATCAATGATTAGTCAAATATATTTATCGATTGAATAATATAAATTATGGGAACTTATATATTGACCTTGAATTCGGGGGTCATTCTATGTTTGACAAATAGCTCTCATTCTTTTATATCCATCCATCAATATGTCGTCCATGGATGGATACCTAGTTTTGCGTCGATGGTGTACTTTTAAGCCACCTTCGCCTTCCAATTCCTCCACTTTTCACCAACATAAGTAGTCCACTTCTTTCGGAACTTATTCATTTCATCGGAGCTCATTTTGGTCTTTATATCCTAGCTCATCTATGGAAAGTCAAATTTATATGGTGTGAATTAAAATTTTGTTAGAGAACATGAAATGATGATAAAGGAATGGAACATACTTACAAGAATGTCTTCCCAAGCATCTTTCATTACGTGTTCTGGGACAGCTTTCCAATTATGCCATGTTCCAAAGCCGATTCATCATCGGAAAGCATAGCCACAAAAGCCGGACCATCGGTTGTGCACTACCATTGGTTCAAAGTCCTTGTCGAAGAATATCTGTATGGCTTTCTTTTGCTTTACTAGTAAGACTTACTTACACGTTGTTGTACCTCTAAACTTTCAATACTTTTTTATCTCCAACTTGTCCAAATTCTCCTCCCTTGTCCTTGGTCGAATTCACTCCTTGTTCATCCTCCAATTTTTCTGAGGTAGATGCATCATCCACAATCTCGTTACTGACGTCCTCATTTTCATATTCTTCAATTAGCGGCACACATTTTTCCTCAATTTCCTCAGTATAAACTATGTTCTTCACAACCAATTTCTTCTTTGCCTTCACCATTCAACGCAATTGGGCCCTTGCATGAGTAAAAGAAGTGAAGGAATCATAGGTGGATATGTAAACAATTCCTACAAATGAAGTCAAGCAAATAACACACTTATACGATTGGATAAATGCAAGACATGGGAGTAGAATACAAAATTTGGAAAAAAAAGAACGAAGTGTTTCCATTCAACGGGATCCAACAAAATTTACATAAGAACAAAATCCCACTTCTATATTAACCTAGCTGGACCAAGCAATGTTCAAGTTAGCTCCTGTAGCCAACTTGAACATCATACAAACTCAAACATCGTATTCCAAGAAATGAATTTCATTCTCCCCCGAGTAGAATAGAAATGAATCCTATTTTCCACTAGCCAAACCAAACAGCATACATATATTCAAACATTGTATTCCAACAAATTCAAACATCGCATACGAATATAAATTTATGAAAATGTAGAGGGAAAGAAAAGCAACAAATTCTATACTCTCAACTATGGTAAGAATGCAATTGGCATCCAAACATTAATTACACAACTAACATTTTTTTGTGGTTGGCAAAACGAAGAAGGTAAAAAGTAGATGAAGAAATTATATGGAATTGGAAGGAGGCTGGGAAGTGAGAAACTTTACACAACAAATGAGCCCGAGTATGTGGTAAGGGGAGAAAATTATGAAAAATGCTAGAAGGATGGGAAAGAGGGGAAGGAGTGAAATTTGGGGAGAAATTTTTTCCAAAACATGGGCTCAACTTCCATGGAGAAATTTTGACAACATGACCCACCATGTTCTTTAATACCGCCCTGAAGAAGGAGGGAAATTTGGAGGAGTGGGATTTTGGAAAAGTGGGAAGATAAAGAGTGAAATTTGAGAAAAGTGGGAGGAGAAGTAGCCAAAAAATGGGAGGGAATGTGCTAGGACTTCCCGCCCATGGACTCATTGCAGAGGGAAAATAGATGTACATGGTCAACTCAAATTATTGGTCCATTGTAACTTAGATTTTAAATATACATGAAAATATATACTTGGTAATATTTGGTCATATTTTGAAAATATATACTTAGTGACTTATATATATGTGTATATACATATAGATATATGTATATGTCTATTCAGTCATATATACATATATATATATACATGTATGTATATGAATGTGTATATATATACATATGTACAAATATATATATATATAGACGGAATAATGGCACAAAAATTAAGTGTTGACCATAAATTACTACAAGTCAAATAACAGATAACTTTGCGGTCTAGTGTATGATCAACCGTCAGTTGTATAGTACGTCCACCGTCAGTCCAACAGTGCACATAGAATGCCTAACCAGTTAAGGTTCGACTAAAGTTCAACACTTAGTCAGTTAGTGTAGATCATTATGTACGTTGACTAGTGTTTTACCGGCCGTTACTTGTATAGTACGTCTACCGTGACTTGACCACTTCACTTAGAATGCTGACCAATTACTTTCAAACGTATGCTTGACTCTTTAATTTAGTATACATGTCCGGAAATAGTGTAGGTGCTTATGTGCGTTGACTAGTGTTTGACCGACCGTGAATATATATAGTACGAAGATAGTAAACCAGAAGACTTGTGAAGTACGATGACTAGTTCATTTGACCAACCGTTACTAGTGTAGTACGAAGCTAGTCAACCACAATACTTATGTAGAAGTTAGTCAACCAGAAGACTTGTGTAGTACGAAGGTAGTCAACCAGAAGACTTGTGTAGTACGCTGACTAGTTCATTTGACCGATCGTTACTTGTGTAGTACGAAGCTAGTCATCCAGAATAATTCTGTCGAAATTAGTCAACCAGAAAACTTGTGTAGTACGAAGGTAGTCAACCAGAAGACCTGTGTAGTACGTTGACCAGTGTTTGACAGACCATCAATATATAGTACGAAGATAGTAAACCAGACGACTTGTGTAGTATGATGACTAATGTTTGACCGACCGTTACTTGTGTAGTGCGAATGGAGTAAACCGGAAGACTTGCGTAGTACGCTAACTCATGTTTGACCGACCGTTGCTTGTGTAGTACGAAGGTAGTCAACCAGAATACTTGTGTCGTACATTGACTAGTGTTTGACCGACCGTTACTTGTTTGACCGACAGTTACCCCGCAGAATATTTAGATCGTTCTTCCCGAAACACTTTTGACCAACAATATGTTCCACTCCATACCATTGGAGTACCATCGCGTTTTGCGCGATTTTATTTACTGATGTCAATTTATATATGCTGATATTTTGAATGAGAAATTTATGCTTTACAAAAAATATATTTTTAGAAATGATCTATTTTAACACGTTATGATTGCCTAGTAAAGAGATAAAAGAAGCAACATTTTATAATAAGAGAATGTTATTTTTAAAAAACTTGTGTTTCGGTCAGTAAGAATGAGTTCAACATCCCCGGTTGACAGTACCAATTTTCATTATTTGATGTTGGGGATAATAGAGTAAATTAAATAGTTCATTTTTACAAACAACTTATTAATACGAATCCAACATTTTATTACATACCATGATATTATTGTACAGATTAATGTGGGCCCACGATGAATAGAGCATTTTTTTCCTTATGAGTCCATCACTTGGTCAGAAAAGGGAAAAGTGAAACTTGGGAATACAACTCTTCATCTTGTCTAATCAACCTCCATTCATCACCCCCACTGTGCTTGACGGAAACCTCTCCCCCCACCCTAAACCTGTCGGATATTTTGCCTCCCCGAAATCGAGCCGACGGAAATTTCAGCCCCATCCCCAACCTTCCCCGACTGATATTTCGTAAAATTGAACCCACCTCTTAACCGGGATATTCCAGAGCCAACAGTAGAAGATACTCCTGCTCTTCTCCGGCTCTTCTGCGGTTAAACCCTCCAGCTCTTCTCCGATACAGGTTCTCTCGACCGCTCTCCAATGGTCAAATCCTTCCGGCTCGTCAACAATTTCCACACGGTCTACCCTTGAAGGGTAATTTCTATTAACCTTTATTCTACTAGGCGGTTTTGTTCAAATTTGTTTTGGGAAAATCTTGTCATTCTTGAGCAAGGGTTTGCTGTCACGTTCTACATTTTATTGTTGGTGTTTCTTCTATGATGAACTAAATATTTGGGAATGTAATTTACGAGAACTACGCTGTGATGCTCGTTGAATATGCATCTGTGTTACAAATGTCAGATTTTTTTATAACTGAATATTAATGATGCACTCCAAGTGTTTGTAAAATTAACTCTTCAAATTTCATTTATTCATTTGTTCAAGAAAATCTGGGTATAGGATTGGAGCTTGTATTATAGAGCGTTAACCACGAGATAGATTGTTCAGGAACTAAAATTGCGAATAATCACAAGCATGAAAACAAATATTAGAGCAGTACACTTATAATGAGTAAATTTTGTGTTTGTTTGATATATTTTTATTAGATTAACCGGGGTCTTCTTAATAATTGTGGGTGCGTTCTTATTTTAGACGAGTCTGTTTCACTGACAGTCTATGTAGCCATATTTTTTTATGGTTAGGTTGTCGTATGTATGTGGTTTTGTGTTGTTTCATCCAAGATATGATGTTGGTCTGATTTTACCTATAAGTAAATTATATTTCTAATCATTTTTGTGGGCTAGCGTTGTGTATAGGTTTTATCATTGTGTATGTTGTGTTGTTTTAGTATGAGGAGTATGATTTCAATGATTCTTGGCACTTCTTTTGCCTACTTAATCTATTTAGGTAAGAAAATTATTTCACATGGGTTTTCTTTATCTTGATCTTATCGAGTGTATTAGTTCCGCTTTTTCTGTTCTGCTCTAAACCTTTTATTGTGAATATTTTATTGGTACGTGAATGCGTGACTCATTGCTTGGTCTGTGAATTCTGTTTGCCAAGAGAGATTTGGGAAAAGTATTTGGGAATGTTGTTGGCGCAAAATATTTGGGGCTCTAAACCTTCAAGCAAGAATTTCTTGCTTATGTCTGTAATTTTTAGCATATTTTGTGCCTAAATCATAGGAAAGTTTATAATATTACAGGAGTGAAGCTTTTATGCCTTTGTGCAATAACATCAACAATCTCATGTTTTGTGTTAGGTTGCATAGCACAGTTTTATATGTTTGGTAAGTGATAGAAAAACAACAGAAGACATTTTTTGAAAAGAAGCAGAATTGAGAGGGAACCTATTTTCAAAATAATTCAATTTAGCTTATGAACACAACTCCAACAAACAAAGAATTAGTTTTAACATACTCTATTGACTGGTCTAGTTCAAACTTGCGAACATGGAAGTGTTGACTACACAAAATAATTCGACCATTTCACGGCCAAAATAAACAATAAGAAGAAAATTCAGATGCCAGATGCACAAGAGATTCTTAACTGTTTATAAATCAATGTCAAATTAGATTTTATGTCATTAAGATGTTTAGGAACTTAGGACGTTTTTGACACATGTTTTAGAATGGCATTTTACCTCCCTTTCTTTAAATTTGCATAATATGATGTAGTCAATAACACATTGAAGATGTGTACTTCTTATCTTTCCTATCATCTATGCTTTAAGTACTTTTGTTCAAATGTATGTTGTTCACCTAGTGCAAGCATTAATTATTTACTGTACTATTCTATTCGTTTCTATTTTATGCTACGTATTTTATCAGTCAGTCTCTTAATTGTAAAGCTATACCACCTGTGTAAATTGTCATTTCTTCCAGATATGGCCCCGAGAAAATCAGCTAAGGCAAGCCCGAGCAAGGAAGGGGCCAGCAAAGCACGCAAAAAGCCAAGAGGAGGCGACGTTGACAAGCAGCCGAGCGGCCTTAAGATCATGGTTGATGAGCGTACAATTCCGGAACTTGATTTCGAGTGTCCGGAGCTCAAAAATATCTACACTAGTTTCCTCGGTCGTGGACTGGTTTAAGAGAGAGGGTTGAGGATGAAAGCGCCTTACAAAGACTACGTTTAGCGTCATGGATGGGATCACTTCTGCAGCGGCCCCGCTCGTGCGAACATGACGCTGACGCGTGAGGTGATGGCCTTGTTGAAGTACTATAATTCGGAAGAGATTTGCTGCCGTTCAAGGAGAGTCCTCATATCTGCAGATGTGATCAACCGCTTCTATTGAATCCTGCCGAAGCCAGCAAGTGAGTACGCAGCTGCAGACATGGCAGTGGAGAGAGCTTCTTGGGCTGAAATTATAAAGGCAATGTGCGAAGATGGTGAAAATGTGATGAAGAATCTACCTCTGGAATGGTCCAGCATCGACAAGAAGTACTTGTCCAACTTATGGTACCACTTCATCGCCGCACGCCTGAAGCCGGTCAGAATCGTTCACGTGTCTTGGTGCCCTACAAAATCAAGAAGAATTTAAGCATCGACGTTGGGAGTACCATCATGGCGGGAATTCGAGAAAGTCTCTATCACCACAACTGCATTGTGCTCCGAAACTGGTTTTTCTTACCTCATCACGACATTGTGCTCCGAAACTGGTTGCGAGCATAGAGGTACGGACATTCCCCACAATCCGATGAGTCCTATTAATCATGCTGTGTTCGAGAAAAGTCAAAAAGCAACGACAACGGTGTCATCCGGCCCAGAAACTGATCAAATCTTCATGGAAAAGTTTGAGTCACGGATGAACGCCTTGGAGTCCAAGATGGATCACCTCATTCGCTGGACCGAGGAAGCTGGGAAGTACTTGACGGTGATGACAGGGAAGAAGGTGAAGGATTTGGGAGCACTACCTATCAACACGTCATCAAGCCCGGTTGAAGAGGAGGCATCAGAAAAGAAGGGAACCGCTTAGGTACCCGTGGACTCAGGTTGTCTTCTAATGGTGCTTTTTTTGTGATGCGTATTTCGAATGTTAGCTTAATTCACTTTGAATGTTAATTTTGGATGTTGGTTACGCTTGCTGGTTTTAGATGATTAATTAACTAGGATGCTGCTGTTTTGCTTCCGATGCATGTGGGTTTTCAATGGTTGACTTCTTTTTTTCGATTTTGTTTAGTGCGTGCATATGTTTTGGATGTTGTTGAATGTTGTGGCCATGCAGTGTGATCTTACTAGCTGGGGAAATGTTTTTTCATGTTGCTAGATGTTGCCATTCATATGTTGTTTGGCTGTTTTGGTGTTTGTAATGAACTACTAGAGCGGTTGCGCGCAGCTGCGGTCGGAGCCTAATGATAATGTTCTTTTACACAAATCGAACTAATAGAGCAGTTGCAGCCAGTGCCCAATTCCAGAATGGTACTTGCTAAATTGAACTAATAGAGCAACTGCACGCAACTGCGGCCATCGCCCAGTTTAATTTTTCCTTTTTGTTGTCTTTCTTACTTTCTTTCCACATTGTTTCATGTTCAACATAAACCCCACTGTTTTGTGTCGTGCTCCTTGAATCTTGGTTCCTAGCAAAACAGAAACCGTTCATGTCATATCCAAAATACATCAATATTGTGCGATTAGGTTTCCTTGCAAATGCTCAAATTTTTCTAGTCGTACTGATCACCGACATTGCATCGATCATAAAACCAATTCACAAACGTTTTAGTCACATAATCTACAATCTCCCTACAATTCCTCAAGACATATAAATGAACTTTCATCAAGTCGCTATGCAACGGAGTAAATAACATTCCCATAGACCTCGGTTTACCCACCCGCCGACCAACATGTCGATTCTTTGGCACCCCAAAACTAGCACAATCCTCCAAAGAAACTAGCACAATTCTGGGAACCGGTGCCCAATAAATCGGTGCCACTTCCAAAAAAAATATATTTTTGGCACCAATTTTTTAAAAGACCACTGCTAAGTTTAACACCGGTTTTTCATAGCACCGGTTTCTAAAAAACCGGTGACATTTTAACACTGATTTTACAACTGTAGCACCGGTTTTCCACAAACCAGTGCTATTTTAGCACCGGTTTTTTAAAAACCAGTACTACATTTGAAAAAACCGGTGCTGAAGGGGGGTCTCTATGGTAGTGTATATCCAAAATAAATTATAAGTAGATAAAAATAGCAACAAGCAATTAGAATAAACCATATGCACATAAAACACATTAAACAATTAAAACACACATATTTAAAAGGATACAAGGGTAGTAGAAATAGGATAGTTAACACTCTATATGAGTACAAGCATGACTCACTATTCGTCCTACCATAAGGAATGCCAAGAGAGCCAATAATATCCATTTGTCAACCAAACCTGACAAGAGAGCAAGGAAGTCGAGTACTCACGTGGGTAAATCTCGAGATTACCAATCAAGACCTTCTTAATTACCTAGCCACACAACGAAGTCCGATACCGACTTGCTGGTTTCGATAACTAAGCAGGGCCAGGGTCCCTGTATAATGCACATGTGCAAGCAGGTATATGGTTCAGCGCGATTAAGTACACAACTGTACCATTACAAAGTCAACTATATCCAAGTAAGGCACGGTGCGATAAAGTACACCCCAGCCATATTTATAACATGCACTTAATATAAAACACCAACTAATTAAATAGTAATAACACATATAAAATCGTTTCACCAATTTAGATTGATTAACCATTTATAAATCAATGTGAACACTTACCGAATTCGGTATGTTTGTCCGAGAAAATATTTGCAGTACCATAATAATGATATAAGATAAACAATCCTAACTATAGTTTTATAATAATTTTACTCTAACAATCATTCTTATAAGGATTCAATGGTATTAGTTAAAATTTTATTTAAAAATTTTAAAATCATATATCTACTAAACAATAACACAATCAAATACTAATTCAATTACAAAAAAGGAAATTAAGTGTTCAAATCAGTAATGTGAAGCCACATTTTTCTAGTTAGGCTAATCATTTCACTTGTTTCAATTCCTGAAGTATGAAATCAAATAGGACCTGATATACATAAAAACAACAACAAAAGATAACTTCAGTACAAGAACTAAAAAGAGCGAAAACATATAATAATGTATGGACCCAAAAGACACAAGACTATTCTGTTAACAATGTTCCATCCGACTCAAAGGAAAGAAGATTTGTTCTAAATTTTCACACTAAATTTTGGATCACTGAACCATTGTCTTCTAATAAGACTGAAGTATACAGCTTCCCTTGGTGTCAAGTAGTGTTGCATATAAGTCTCCATTTCTATAAGTTGGCTTTACAATTAATTTAAATATTGAAATTGGTGATAAATATCTTAGCAGAAACAAGTACGATGGCAATTCAAAATATTGCAAGGACAGACCAAATGTGACAAAATTAAGTCCACAGTATTAAAATGTATTAGAGATGATCATATATTTACAATTCCTAATCATTTACTGTATAACACCTTTGAGATACAATCACTTTTCAACCTACAAAATAACATAAACCACATAGCAAAAGTGATTTCAGGAAGAACTGAGACTACAGAGAGATAGTAAGGCTGAACTTCAAAGAGAGGAATTGTTGACTCTTTAATGATATTGATAACATTAAAGTTAAAAGAAAGAATTCATACAGTTACTCATAATTATGCTAAATTATGTGATTAAAAGTTTTGCTCCAAGTTTACCGCCATTCATGAGCTCATGAGGTTATGTAGAAAGTGTGCTACTGCAGTTGTTTCATAGCAGCACCAAGAATATAAACTTAAAATGTCAGGTTCGTATCATAGCAAATACAAGCCACAATTTTCAGCAATAACTTTCCCAGACAAAGAAGTTCTGGAATCTATAATGCATTTTTAACGGCCACCTAAGCATATTGGCACATAGAGAATATTAATTTCATTCCAATTTACTAAAAACAACAAAAAAAGGAAATTTAAAAGTCAATTCCAGATGCATCTAACCAGCAGTAAAAGCTGAGAATATTATGCATAGCCTAAGAAAGGAGCATCATTATTAAATATTAATCTGGAGGAATCACACTACACACAACCATGAGTCAAGAGACCTTTTGTGCAGATGATGAACAAAACTGAGAGAGGGAAATTAAACACAGATTCTCTATACACCTTCCTGCAGCTACATGTAAACATAAATATACACGCATACATGTATCAAACAAAACATATTCATTTTCCAGTCCAGAGCTCGACTATATAAAATGGAATACCAAGTAAAATTGAAGTTCTATCCGAGTTACCCCTAACTATTAACTGTACAAGATTAGATCCATGATTTCTAGAGGAATACTTGACAAATACCTCACTGATGACATCAAAATTTAAACAAACAGGCTCAGAAGACGGATATAAACTACTGATACGGAAAGGCAAGCAATGGCTCGCAATTCTTCACTAGTAAAACAGAGCAAGGAACCAACAACTAACTAAAGATTAGATTCAGTAGGAAGAAGAAGCTCAGACAGGTTTAGCCAATCCCTCAAAAAAAGATTTTATGCCTTAGCTTTTCTTCCAGACCTAACATCAAACATGCTATATGAAACTGCAAACTGAAAGTAACATACAGAATGCCAAAAAAAAAACGTTGCACAATAACATGAACTGTAAGAACACAAAAACAGGACCAACATCAAACTCTCATTTTTTTTCCAGTTTCCGCTCAGCTTAATTAATGATCCTACTATCAGTCGGCATAGACACCAAGCGAAACTAGACTAAGAACTTCATCCCCAGATTCACCAGACACTATCAGTTCTAACAAAGAAATTTTCTAATACTTACAGAATTCTTCCTATCCCTCTCTTCAACACCTTCCTTCACCAAACAACTCCAAAACCTTGCTCCTTCCTACGCAAAAAAACCTCCAAAACCTGCAATCCCGTCTGCGATTATGATGTTTGGAATACTAAGAAGACAGAGTTACCTCTCAGTAAGGAATTGAGGATGCTCAAAATGGAAATCTTACGCCCCTATTTATGCTAAAAGCTGAGGTGGTTATTGGATTGATTTCATCCCAATCCGTTGGTGAATTGGGTTTAATCCCTTTCACGTCTGCCACCCTTTTACATCTGCTTCTACCTTCTTCTCTTTTCTTCCTGTAGTGACACCTCACCTCTGCTTCATCACCCACGAACCGCCTATACCTTTCTCGGCCTTACCTCTTCTTCTTCTTTCTTCCGTTTCTTCTCTGCTTCGTTTTCTTTTCCTGTTTCTTTTCTTTTTCCTCTTTCTGCATTTTGTCTTTCCAGGTTTTAAATCCTTTTATTTTTGCTCTTGGGCTCAAATAGTTGAGGCCCGATTCTATTTTTTATTTTAAAGGGCTGAATAGCCCTTTCTCTTTATCATTGTTTTCTTTTCTTTTTTTTCTTAATTATTATTCACTTTATTTATTTTGTTTAATCATTTTACATTTTATTAATATTATTATTATTTAATCATTTTATATTATTCCAAAATATTGTAATACTTTTAATATCCTAAACATCATATTATATAATAAAATATTATAATATCACAATTTCATTTAATATTCTAGTACTCTCTCCGTTTTTCTATTTATGGCACCATAGGTTTAGATTAGGTGAAGAAAATGAATGGATGAAATCGAATGTAGAAAGTAAAAAGTAAAATGAGTGGATAAAATTGAAAGAATCTTGCCAAAAATGGAAAGAGTGTCAAATAAAAGAAAACATTCATTTATAGTAAGTGTGTCATAAATAACAA
>JAULKM010004193.1:0-31573 GCA_032355605.1 Rubia tinctorum | reverse complement strand
CCCTGCGGGCTAGACGCTGCGATTCGTGCATTTATTTGAGTTGGGCGAGATCCTCAAATAAATAAAGATCTGATTTTCCGCAATCCAGAGTTTTCGCAAGGAGATTCATATCAAGCGGAGAATAGAAAAGAAGCTACTTAGAGAACGATCGAAATCTTGGACAAAACCTGGAACTACGACGTCGAGGATGAGGAAGAAAATCCCCAGGTGGAAGAGATGCAAAATTTTGCAAAGTCGAAAGGTTTCAAACCACTAGCTCAAGGCCTACGGCGTAATGACAGATCCAAAAGAATTCCTGCACTCTTATAAAACCAACATGAGGTTTCGTGAAGCACCCATTCAACTAGTATGTGAATCCTTCCCCGTTTTCTTGGTAGGAACCACAATATTTTGGTACGACAGTCTGCCCAAGCGAAGCATCTGAGCCTGGGACCAACTAGCGGATCCGTTCATGGGCAGATTATATCAAAAGTAGAAATTCACCAAGACTTTTGCAACCCCTGTGAACATTGCACAACGAAGTGGGGAAAGCATTGCAGAGTACTATGGCCTCTTTGTCTCATAAATCTTGGAGGTCAAAGATCTCACGTACCAAATGTCGTTGGGGCATTCATGAATGGTATGAGATCAGGGGAGTTCCACAAGAAACTTACAACAAACATGCCAGAAAGCTCAAGAGACCTCCAGAAAATGGTGGAGAAATTTATCTGCATGGAGGAAGCGAATAACAAAAGGCTGGAAAACGAGCAAGATGGGAACATCTAGAGAAGGCGCCTAAGGGAGGGAAAAACACCACATTCATGAGAGGAAAGGAAAGGAAAAAATGATCAACAACTCAATGTTCCCTGAAACACCCCTGACCAAGTCAAGAAGAAAGATTTGGCGGAATCATAAAAAAAACGGTTCCAAGAATCAACGCTTATGAGAGCTTCAGCTGACAAAAGGTCCAAAGACTTCTATTGTGAATTTCATGGAGACCATGGTCATGACACATATAGTTGCAATGATCTTCGAAAGCAAGTAGAATAATTTCTCTGTTAAGGATGACTCACTCAGTATAAGAGAGAGAGAGAGAGAGAGAGAGGTGGGGAATACTCAACATTGAGATCGGGAAATTACGGTGCAGAGAAGAATAAAAGCACATCCCAAGCTCAAGCAAAACCAAAATCGAAGATGGCAACGGCAATTGAGGAATGAAAAGATGTGGTTGATAGCACCCTAGAGAAAAGTAATAATCTTCATCCACGGGTTTACCAAATTTACTTCCAACAATGCATCGAAGATGAAAACAAGGAATTTTGTTGTCATAGGAGCCCACGGATAAAAGAATGTAAGTCGAAGAGAGAATCACATTCAACGAACAAGATGCATTTCCAAATGCGTCTCCACCCAATAATCTTCTAGTCATAACGGAAAAAATAGGAAACTCGAAAGTGCACAGAGTCCTTATAGATGACTGATATGAATCTCCTTGCGAAAACTCTGGATTGCGGAATTTTAGATCTTTAACTAAAAGAGGGATTTTGCAAACCCTAGTATAGCCACACGAACTGATCAAAACTAGCCCTCGGGATCTTGACCAACTCTAGATAAGTGAAGTTAACTAGCCCGCGGGGTTAGTTCACAAATCGAAGGAATTGATACTTAATTAACCTACAGGATTAAGAAACAATGAAGAAAACTAGCAAGTTCAAAGAATGATCTCGAAATTATGAATATATGATTGATAAAAAAAGGTGTGAAAATTCGTTGACAACCCCTTTTTATAGGGTTAGTCTCGGCCACAAACCCTAAACACAACTGGAAACTGAATCGACTTATGGCAGATTTAAGAAGCTAAAATCATATCTAACTAAAATACCCAAAATAAATGAAGATATACTCGAATTCTTATCCAAGACATCTTGAAGAATATGACCTTATCTAATCTTACCAAATCTAAGTCTAATCAGAATAAAATTGAATATTCTAAACCCTAATGAATTGTATTTTCGAAATTCATCTCTTCAATGCCCATATGGCCGAGCTTATCAGTCCAATAACCCAAAATGAAATAATTTTTACAAAGATCACACTACCTCATTAAAAACCCAGTGGGAAAAAAGAGTATAGTGTTCTTCACGACATCTTCAGTTAATCGACAAGCTTGAATAATTGATCCAAGCCCTATCCGATTTGGTCTTGAGTTGTTCATCATGAATTTGATCAATCAAAGCATTCAATGCAACATCTCTAACCTTCATTATTGACCTTGTCATCGGTCCATCCATGTCACTTAGAGGATCCCAAACATAACCCTTTAATATTTGATCAAGTTGTGGAATTTCTTGTCGCCTTGGCATCTCCATCAATGACGGAAATGCAGTGGAGATTATGTTTGTTGATTTCTTCAAAAAAACTCATATTCAAGGGTTAGAATTAAAGAAGGCAACACTATCTATAGTCGGCTTCTCATAAAAATTAGAAATGCCTCTGGGAACAGACAAATCACAGTGGCCATCGGGCAGAAAAACAGTCTATGCACAATTTTGTGTGATTTCATCATAATGGACTCCTCAAGTCCTTTCAATGCCCTCATAAGGAGGCCTTGGACAAACATGAAAAAGGCTATGTAGTCCCCTTCCCAGATAGTTATGTAATATCCTACTCTAACAGGTGTCCCAGCGACGAGAGAAAACCAACATGTATCAAGGCATTGTATGGCTATTGCAATGAAAATCGCAACCCCCTGTAAAACTCAATCGATTGTGCATTTAATTAAACATGAGCAACCTAGAGAAGACATCCATCGAGGATATAACTTGGACGAAGACACCACGCAAGTACACTTAGACCAGGACAATGATACAAAAGAGGTGAAAATTGGGAAAACGCTGCCCAAACCTATCAAAACTAAGGTGATAGCTACGCTAAAAAAGTCCAAGAACTTCTTCGCCTAATCAGTCCAGGACACTAAAGGGGTCAATTATTCTATCGTAGCGCATTTCCTAATCATAGACCCATCGGCAAAACCTGTCCGACAAAAACAGGCAGAGCTTAGCCCATGACAGGCAAGCAACAATTGAAAACAAGGTTTACACCCTTGTACATGTAGGTATACTCCAAGAGATGATATACCCAACATGCTTGGCCAACCCCATCATGGTCAAGAAAGATGATGTTGGATGGAGAATGTGCATCGATTACATATAGCTCAACAAATATTGCCTAAAGCACTGATACCCCTTACCATAGATCGATCACCTGGTCGAAGAATCTTGGGATACTAAGTCATAAATTTTTTGGATGCATATAAGGGATATCATTAGATTCTAATGAACTCGAGAGTCACAGAAAAATATCCTTCACAACAAGTTTCAAAGCATATTGCTACATCAAAATGCCTTTTGCACTCAAGAACATAGGGACCACATACTAGCGAACAATCGACAAAGCATTCTCCCACCAATTATGTCTTAACATCAAAATCTACGTTAATGATATGATCATTAAAAAAAATGCTTAACACATCCCCATGGGATCTAGAGGAGACACTTATCACCCTCCAAACAATAGGATGAACCTAAACTCCAAGAAGTTTACTTTTGGTATTCTTTGTTAATATTTATAGAGCCTTGAATATGTGATCATGGCCCAAATATTGCGCTCCCCTCTCTTAAATCGTGGTCTATCAGACAATATTATGGCGGGTAGTGTTTTTCGCTATCTCGGGATTGGTTACTTAAGGGCAAAATGGCATGGTTGGACCTTTGTGTTTTTGGCAAGCTGATTCGGTTCATCAAAGCAGTTGTTTCAATGCTTAGTTTTGACTTAATAAGACTGGGTAAGTCATAAATATGCCAGTGAGGGTTGGGGTAGTATTGTTGTTGATTTGAATTTTGTGGACATCATTGTTAGTTGTGGGATTGTGTGGTACTTGTATTTTTCCTGTGAATTATATGTGTTTAGTTGGTATAATCTAGTAGAATGTCTCTGAAGAGGAGACATGTTGAGAAAGAGAGGTCCTCCTGGAACCTTGTTGTCGATTACATGGAGCTGGAAAGGGCGAGGGACAACTATGCTAAGAGGTGGGTGATGAGACATCAAATGCATGTATTTTCCAAAGCATTTAACATATTTTTTTAAAATCTTTTTGTTAGAAGATTGCTAGATTTATGTACGTTTACATCATAAGGGGTTTAAATAACCGTTTTTGGTTTTCGTATCAAAATCCTTCATTTTGTAACCGATTTTGAGTCTAATGGATTTTCGGTTCTTACGAGCATCTATATTCCTTTTTGTGAGCTTAATTGTAGATTGATCGTAAGCACTTTGGAGTATTTTATTGAAGGTCATTTGCAAGGATGGTAGAAGATTGAAGACCACGAGTCAAAACATGGTAGAAGATAAAAGGGTCGAAGAAGGAAGACAAAGAAGCGGAGGAATTGTGATCTGGAAGTTTGAACCAAGTTCTGGGAACAATCCGAGAAGAACCAACCTCAAAAGTTGGTACCATTGGATTCGTCTTCTTGAGCACTATAAAATTGACTATAAGAACTCTCAAAACGGATCAGCGGTTCACCCGTAGCGACGGAATTTTGAAGAGAAGGCCAGTTATTCTGAAAATTGGTAGAAGATGGGCAGAGAGCTTGGTACGGTTAGTGTTAATTTGGCACGGTCCGTGCCAAAGCGTCCAACAGTCCATTTTGTTATTTTTCTCTTTTAATTCTTAGACTATAAATACCCCCCATTCTCTCCCTCATTGAAGACACGATTTTTCTACCTTCACAAACCTAGTTTGCATTTCTTCCTTCATCATTTATCCTATGTTTACCATAATTTTTGTTCTTTTGTTATGCGTTTAGCTAATCTAGGCTAAATATATTCTTTGGAGCAATTGGTAAGCATTTCTAATATGAATTTGTGAGATTTGATTTCTCCTATTTTGTGCTTTAATTATCAAGTATATTTTGTGCTTTCTTGTGTAGTTAATGCATGATTTAGACTAGGATGATCAACTAGTTGATGATTGTGGGTTAATTATTTGCTAGGTTTTTGGTCAAACTCGGGATACTTTGACCTTTTGTCGATGTGATTATTGTTAATTGATGTTAGGTTATAATTGGGTGTGACAATTAACTATGTATATTGATTGATGAAATTGCTTAGATTTGAGATGAATTTGAATGAGTTTGACTAATTACCAATGTGGCTCGCTAATAATTATTAGTATGAAGGACGATCCTCCTAGTCGTTATTAGTATATATATTTGTGTTATCCTGATATTTCTCGCTTGTAGGATATTTTGTTAGTTTTATTGGTTCTCCATGTGTTCTCGGGGAAGTGTATGACGTCGATCGTCTAGAGTGACCCAAGGGTAAGGGTTATTGTGTGGCGCCGATCACCCACTCTATCAATAACCGAGGAGAGGCGAGATATATCTTCACCCGAAAGACATTGATAAGTTCTCCAAAATATGTGATTAATGCATAAAAATAGGTTAGTTAATCAATGATCAAAGTATGACTAGAAATGTAAACCAAGTGCGCCCAAGACTCGTTATCATCTTTTCTATAAGTGTGATCATATTTGCATTGTCCTCTACAATTATTTGTTAATTTAGTAGTTTAAAGTAAGCGTAGTATTTTCCAAAACCAAACCCCCCACTTTGTTACCACACAAGTAGAGTGACTTTTTTCATGTGTTTTTTATCTACGTTAAATACTCGATAAAACCTCGTTTCCTCGTGGACGACTCCAACTTTCTACTGTCTACTTTCTAGTAGTATAGCTGCAATTAGGGCCAATAAATACTATCTTTGAGAGGCACGACGATGGCTTAAATTTGGGTGTTCAAAATTGAAGAACCCTAAAATTTGGGTGTTCTTGATTTTTTGTCAAATTCTTCACTTTTGCTCGAATTGGACATCATGGGAGGCTAATATCGGTTGCGCTACGAACATTCTCCTTCAATTTTACGATACTCTCAAAGCTTTCCATTTGATTCTTATGTTTGGAAATTTGGAGATTGTTCTTATGGTGATAATTGTGATATTAATTCTGAGGGTAGCATTTTGCATTCTGTGGATGGATATTGTTGGTATTGGAATGATTTGGGATTGATATGTGAAGCTAGGATTGCAAAAGAAGACAGTATGCTCACTAGTTGAGAGTGCAGTGCAGTAGCACCTTTGTATGACCAGTAGAAAGTCATTCTATCAAAGATTGAATCAAATTCAGGTACTATTTTTCCTAATATACATTTAATCTCATACCAGATTTGCTTAGCAAATGTGCAGTTGTTGAAAAAGTGTGACAAGGAGTCTAAATTACAACACATAGGCCATTTAGAGGCAAGTGAGATTTTGGAGAAAATTAACACATCATCATATGGCAATATAGCATTGACTAGTCTCCACAGCAGAACTGAAACCTTTTTAGGTAGGTATTTGTTCCAAACCTGTTGCAATGATCTGAAATTACCTCTAATGGGAGTAATTGTCCTATGTCTTGTTTTGAAAGAAAAATTTCCATTTTGTGCAGGTTTCAAAATCATTCTGTCTTCTCTATCTGTTGTAGCTCTGCTTCCTGGAAGGCATTAAAAATGTCAGTACTGATTTTGGTTAATTGAGGCATGTATAGGTCCTTGTTATTCACAAAGTCAGCCACAGTTAGGTCCTGGGAGATTAAGTCGATGGTAAAACAGTCCATAAGGGGACCAAATTCAGTCCAGTTGGAAGTCCATAAAGGGTCAGTCCCTTTCCAATTAAAACCTTAGTGTTGTTACTTGCTATTTGATCCATCCTAACAATTTTCTTCCAATTTTGAGACTTTCTTTTGTTCTCTGGCAGTGACCATAAGAATTTGGCCCATGGGGTGATTCCAAGTTGGAATTTCCACTAAAATTTGAGAGAATAGGTGTCTATGATGTCAACTAATCTTATAAACCTAATCCATTTTGTTTAGGAAGGTAACACATCTTATCAAGACTAATCCAATTTTTTTAGTTTCCATGCTGCCCTTCCCCCCATATTTTTTTTGTAATTCTCCTTTTTAAGGCTTTGACAGTAGATTTGGGGGGGGGGGGGATTCCATTACAACCTAAAGATATTGAGGAATGGAGTGTAGAACTGAGTTAATCAGGGTATGTTTTCCAGCAGTACTCAACCATTTGTTCTTCCAGTTTAAAAGTTTCTTGTCATAAGTTTCTAACAGAGGCTGGAAATAAATACCTTTTGTTCTCCCTTTGAAAATAGGACAACCTAAATAAGAGAAAGGAAAAGTACCTAGTTGAACTCTTAGTTCATTTCTAATCAAGATTTCTTGAGGTCTTGTGGCTGAGTTACTTATGAAGAAATTGCTTTTTTCAAAGTTTATATTCCGTCCGAATGTGATCTCAATAACCTCAAGGAAATATTTTAACCTAATGACAGTGTTTCTAGTGGCTTTAAAAAATAAGATTGTATCATCTGCATAACATAGATGTGAGTATGGAATAGCACCATATGGCAGATCATAATAATTAAGATTACCATTAGAAAAACAGAATTGTAATGTCCTAGAGAAAGCTTATGAGAATATGTTAAAAAGGAGAGGTGACAGGGGGTCTCCCTGTTTAATACCTCTTGTAGGTTGAAAGAATCCTGCAGTCTTACCATTAATGAGGACAGAAAACCATGCAGAAGATAGGTTGGATATGATAATATTGATGAAAGTAAGATGGAAGCCAAAGTTTGTTAGAATAGCAGAAAGGAAAGACCATATATCAAAAGCTTTTGTAAGGTCTAATTTGAGGATACAGTTTGGTGACCCTTTTTTATTGTCTAGAAATCTTGTTAGCTCTTTAAGATGGATACCATTATCTGACATCTCTTTCCCCTTAGTGAAGGCTGCCTGATTATCCGAAATTAGTCTAGGCATCAGGTTCCCTAACCTGTTTACTAACATTTTTGTGAAGATCTTGTTAATAAAGTTGGAGAGGGATATGGGTCTGTAATCAGAAAAAGTTATGAGGACTTCCTTCTTTGGAATTAAACAGATCCATGAGCTAGGAATACCTGGTGGCAGACTACCTCCTTTCATAAATTCAATTGTTGCCTGCAATACATCCTCACATATAATGTCCCAGCTGTATTTATAAAAGGTTGCAGTGTAACCATCAAGTCCCGGTGAACCATTCTGGTTTAGAGAAAGTACTATTTCCTTTAATTCTTGAATGGTTGGTTTAGCCATTAAAGCTTTATTATCCTCAAGTGTCACTATCCTAGGGATCTGACCTGTGAAATGCTTTAGAAAGGTGCATGATTCAGCTGTATCCTCCTCTTCTAGCAGTTGCCATAAAATTGGATAGCTTCCTCTTCAATTTCAGCATAATTAGTAGTCCACAAGCCTTTTGAGTTTTTTTTTATTTTTTAGATGTTTTGCCTTATTCTCCTCTGATTAACAGTGGCATGAAAGAATTTAGTGTTTTCATCCCCCTCTTTTAGCCATTTTAATTTAGCTTTTGGCTTCCAGAAAAGGTTTTCCTCATGAAGAGCCTTAAGAAGAAGTGCTTTCCTATGTTTAAGTTCTATAAGCTCTTGTGTGCATTGATTACTTTCAAATGATATTTCCTGGAGTCTAAGTCCTTCTTCAGCCTTTTTAATATTCTCATTAATGTCTCCAAAACATTCTTTATTCCATCTTTTCAGTTCACATTTCAACCTTTTTAGTTTAAGACAGAGTCTGATCATACCAGTTTCCTGGATTGGCAATGTCCAGTTAGCCTTTATTACTTCCAATAGGTCTTTCCTAGAAGTCCAAACATCTATAAACCTAAAGGGTTTTGGATGAGAGGGGATAGAGCTGCCTATAGTGAGCAACAGGGGACTATGATCCAAAGTGTGTCTATTGAGTGTGTGTATAGAGCTGTTTGGAAAATTTTGAAGCCAGAGATTGTCCGCTAGACCCCTATCTAGCATTTCAAATGTAGTGGGAGATCTACCATTTTACCATGTGAAGCTATTTCCTACAATAAATATGTGACTTAACTGATTTACATTTATAAATGAAGAGAAATCTCTAATGCTCTTTAAATTAGGCTTATGTTGTCCTTTATATTCACTGGAAGATGTCAGAGAATTGAAATCCCCAATGAATAACTTGTTTGGCCCTAGCTGTTGAAGATCTGTCCATAATGTTTTCCTTTCTTTTCTAGTTGTTGCTGCATGGATGAAAACTGCATTCATGTTGCTTATTAGTTAATTATGTGTAATGTTAACCTCAGTATATTGACTACTCTCTTTTCCTAGAGTTAACTTGAAACAATCATTCTAGAAGATCCAAATGTTGTTGACTTGAGAACTGTGGACTTTATCAAAATTTAGTTTTATTCTGTGAGCCTCAGTTGCATGTTGTTTATGTTTTGGCTCTAAAATGCACAGTAGCTCAATCTTGTGAATTCTTATCAACTTCTTAAGTCTAATCATTGATGTTTCTAACCCCCTAAGGTTCCAAACTAAGCATTTGGATTTTATGGTCTTATCAATCATTGGATAACTTGTTTTTTGCTTTTTGAGGATGAACTATGGTTGATCCTATTAAGTCTGTTAAACAGTGTTCTTTTCCTAGATTTTGCCTGTTTGAGATTGAAAGTTAGGGCACTTACCTCTTCCCGCTGAAGCTCTCTAGTACTTGATTCTTCAAAATATTCTTCATTCGTATCTTGTTCCTCTACTAGTATGCTGAACCTATTCTGTGGACTGGATGGTGCAGAGGGAGAGATTTGGTCAGAAATGTCTTCAAAAGAGTTTGAGATCATACCTGTGAGATTATCCTTGGAATATACTTTGGATGTTTCGGTTGATGGAGTCACATCTGTGATTTCTTGCTGGTGCACATCCTTTTTAGTTGGGTCATGTCATCTATTCTGCTGTTCACTGCTACCATCTCCCAATACAATCTATTTGGGACTTGAGTCTTTCTGAGGGGATTGATTAGCATTTGTTCCTACAAATCCAGAGTCAATTGCAGGAGTGTGCACCGCTTTGTGGAAGCCTATTTCTTGAATTTACCCAGGGAGATCATTTTCCCCACCTCATTATGCCCAGCAGAATTCAAAGCAATCTCATTGCGGTTAATATAATCAGTAGATGTCAATATAACATTATGTCCACCAGAATTCAAAGCCATCTTTTTGTGCTCATTGTGATCAACAAAATTCAAAATCCTCTCAATATCCCCAGTTTTCAAAGCAGTCTCGGTATGGTCAGCAAGATTTTGGTTATCTACATCCTTTTGCTTCCGGGAGGCAGAACTACCAGAGGTATGATTTAAAATTTCTGGTTTTCCAACTTACTTTCTGGTCTTTTTTAATGTCAGGCATTCTATATGGTCTAGGTTTGGGGTTGAGCTGTGGGTTTAGAATCCTATAATTAGCCATATCATGTCCAATTTTCCTACAGTGTATGCAATATAATGGCAAGTTCTCATACTCAATATTTGAATTTTTCATTTTCCACAGTGGAACCTAACCTGATGAATGCTGGTAATTGAGTTTGGAGATCCACCTCCACACACATCTTCATCGCTGACGGCCTTGTTAGCCTTTCTGTGGCAAGGTCCATCTTGATGAAGATTCTGACTTGATTCCCGTTTGCCTGAATAGCTTCAACGTTGTAATAATAAAGTGGAACGTTCCTAATTGTGAACCAGGCCGGGACAATCGAAGACTCAGTGTTTGGCTTGAAGTCTAGTGTCCATCGAAAGACTCTCATGTTGGTTCCATTGAATGACCATACGGCCTTCATCCAACAATGCTGGAAGTCTTCTTTAGATTTGAATCTGATGAGAATATTTTTGAAATCTATTACCCCTAATTGGTAACCACCGACGAACCCCACGGTCTTGAAATCTTGTTCTATTTTTTCTTTTGGTGGTCTGCCTCTTGGGTAATTTCCTATCATTGCATTTTTGTAGTGTGCCGAGAGCTCGTTGATCTTGTCTACCATGAATAGTACCGATGGTTCCCCCTTAAAATTCGTGATTGGATCGATATGGGTGGATGGGAGGGTGGTGGAGATTGGTTGGTTTCTGGTTTGGAGAGCTTGTGCGAAGCTCTTGATTGGTGGTGCCGCCATCGCGGCTTGCGTAGTTTTTACCAGTGGTGGTGGTTCTTGTGGGAATAGCATTTTCCGGCAGTAAAGGTAGCCGTTATAGTGGAGTTTAGACCGTTACAGTGGCGATTTTCAGAGAGAAAGGAGTAGAGAGAGAAGTATTCTTACAATGAACAAAACAGATGGGCAGTCTTTAATTTATATAGTTAAGGGAATTCTCAAAGAAAAGATCTCGAATGTGTTATAGGGTAGAATCCTTAGGAACCACATTAGGCCTTGATCATTTTTACTCGAGGAAGAGTAAAGGGATAAGTGTGGGGGTGTTTGATGTGCCCAATTTATATTTTTATCACATTCGAAGTCTGATTTTGTAATTGATTAGGGATTTAATATGAAGGAAATCAAAATTTTATCAATTAGAGGGTTAGGCTAGTATCACATGTTTTATGTCCTAATTTTTTAATTTATGAAGTGTTTTGAAGATTTTTTTTTGAAGACTCCTTTAGAAGAGTTTGGGATTGAAGAGGCGACGAAATTTTGAAGAGAAAGCCAATTATTCCTGAAATTGGTAGAAGCTGGGCAGATAGCTTACCACAATCAGTGTCAAATCTACATGGCCAGTGGCAAATTAGCACGGTTTGTGACAAAGGGTCCAGAAGCCCATTATGTTGTTTTTCTCTTTTAATTCCTAGACTATAAATACCCCTCTCTCTCTCCCCCCATTGAAGACTACAAATTTTCTACCTTCAAAACCCTAGTTTGCATTTATTCCTTCATCTTTTCTCCTATGTTTACCATAGATTTTTGTGGTTTTGTTATGAGTTTAGATAATATAGGCTAAATATATTTTTGGGAGCAATTGGTAAGCATTTCTAGTATGAATTTGTGAGATTTGATTTATCCTATATTGTGCTTTGGTTATCAAGTATATTTTGTGCTTTCTTGTGTAGTCAATGCATTATTTATACTAGGATGATCAACTTGTTGATGATTGTGGGTTAATATTTTGCTAGGTTTTTGGTCAAACTCGGGATACTTTGACTTTTTGTCGGTGATATTATCGTTAGTTGATGTTAGGTTATAATTGGGTGTGACAACTAATTATGATTATTGATTGATGAAATTTCTTAGATTTGAGATGAACTTGAATGAGTTTAACTAATTATAAATGTGGATCACTAATAACGATTAGCATGAAGGCCGATCCTCGTAGTTGTTGTTAGAAGATATATTTGTGCGATCCTGATATTTCTCGCTTGTAGGATATTGTGTTAGTTTTATTGGTTCTCCAAATCTATTTCTATTCTAGGGGAAGTCTATGACGCCGATCGTCTAGGATGACCCGAGGGTAAGGATTATTGTGTGGCGCCGATAGCCCACTCTAACTATAACTGAGGAGAGGCGAGAAATATCTTCACCCAAAAGGTGTTGATAAATTTCCCACAATATGAGATTAATGAATAAAAATAGGTTAATTAATCGATGATCAAAGGATGACTAAAATGTAAACCAATTGCGCCCAAGACTCGTTATCATCTTTATTCCATCTTTTGTACTAGTGTGATTGTATTTGCAACATTCTATACAATTATTTGTTAATTTACCAGTTTAAAGTAAGCGTAGTATTTTCCAAAACCAAAACCCCCCACTTTGTTACCACACACGTAGAGTAATTTTCGTGTGATTTTTAACTACGTTTAACACTCAATAAAATCTTCTTTTCCTCATGGACGACCTCGACTGCCTACTATCTACTTTCTAGTAGTTAGCCGCTATTCGGGCTTATAAATACTATCTTTGAGAGGCACAACAACGACCTCCCAACGTCTCAATCAGTGAGGCATTAAAATCAAATGAGCAACTCGTTGTTTTTCTTTCCTCGCACACTATGTTAGGTTGTTATAGACGTGTCATCACTAAAGACATATAAATCTAAAATATCTTTTAAAAAGTTTTCAAATTTACTAACGTTGGAGTCATTCTCCAGAGTCCTTATCTTGTGGATCTCCCATCTCTCTGGTTGAATGTGTGTGTAAGTTATCCATGGGCGATCACCTTTCTCCGTAGAAAATATGTAGTCTCTTGATAGAGTGTATTTATGTTCCCGCCAACCCTTTCATGTTATAGTTGTCGCCTTCCTTCTAAGAAATGTCATATCTAGTGCATCTATTTTGAATTTTCTTTATGAGGATTTATAAATATGGGAGTTACAATAAGTTAGGGTTAATTTTTAGAATAACTTTAGGGGAAATCTAAGGGCAGAACTTATACCAACTATCATACTTTATGTCCACCCTTGTTCTGCCGACCTTTGCAACCCAATTAGACCACTTTGCATGCTCCTCAAACAAGCACTTACCCTATTTATTGAAAACCATTGGGGTTGACTCTTTTCTAGCTAACCTACGGTCTAAAGTTCTACAATGTGTTTTGCCTATTCCTACCTCGTCGCTCATCCCAAGCATGTTTTTGTGTCGCTGGATTGCTACTATATGATTTTTTGGGTAGAATCGTCATGAGTCCTTTTCCTAGACATAAAGTAACCTAAATTCAAAAATTCTCAACTCAACAATGAATTCATGAAAGATAGCTTAAAACATAGTTTGCAAAGAAAATTTTACTTTATATATCAACTACTAACCCTAACTAAAATTTTAAGTGATAGTAAACCATGATTAGGTTTTCACTACATGATGTATGGCCGAAGTCACAATCATTATGTTATCAACAATAAAAATTCAAAAGATAAGAAAAATGAATGTTAAAAAACAATCACCATCAAAAGATAACAACAATCAAAAGATAACCACTCACACAGATAACAACAATACTACACCATCAAAAGATAACAAAAATTAACAAAAATAAATATTCAAAACCATGAAAACCCCTAAAAATGAGTTGAGAACCATAATCTTGAAGATGAACACCAAAAAATGTAAGGCTTAAAAACACTAAACTTTGCATCAAACAAGTGGAAACTTCATTTTCATAAACCCTTGTTCATCATCAATCACCAATAGCACTTGCAAAGATCACCCCCTTAATAAAATGAGAAAATGAGATGAGAACAAACCTAGTGTAGATGAGTAAAATAAGACTTGGATGAGTAAAATAAGACTTGGATAAATGAAAACCTACCTAGAATCATCACTTCATATAAGCTTGGATTTTGGATAAGGAGAAATAAAGAAAATGGGGTTGAGGTGTTTTTTTGAAGGAAAATGTGAGAAAAACACGAGCTTCATTTGAAAAACCATTTTACCGCTTTTTCCCCGGTCAGGAAGTCGTTCCGAACTCGCAAACTCATTGACTCTTTGAAAAAACTAGGGGAACCTGTTCCAAACTTGAAATCAGTTTTAATATATATAAAAACCTTCGTTCTCCACACAAAGCGTACACATTCAAATAACCCCCAAATTGAAATCCCTGTTGAATTCCCTAACACCCAAAATCTACCCCAATTTCACATTCACTACACAATGTTAAGGCCAAGACACATGAAGAAGAGTAGCGGGGCAACGAGTGACCGGAGTCATGAACCTATTACCGAACTAGTGGCATCACAATGGTTTTTCAATGGCAAAGCGTAGGAGACTTATGTGGAATTCTCAAAGCGTAAGGTTATAAATTCCAAAGTATTTACTGCTTTGTCGGTAGAAGATATAGTTTAGGATATTTGTTAAAGCATTTTAGAGATCAACATTTGGAGACATTGATGTGTTTAGAAGAAAAGGTCTATGTCGATGAGGTAATTGAATTTTAATCAACTTTGGGGGAAATATCGAACAATCATGATAGTAAAAAGGTTAATGGAAAGGAAATTATAGTCCATGAGTATACAGTATCTGAAGCTCTCTGTAGCTCGTACTCATCACCCGATGCATTGAAACTTGTAGAAGGACATGGCCCTGTAGAAATCTATCACCAACAGAGTTGGCCATACTTCATAGAAGCCACCCCAATTGACCCTATAGCCATGGCTAGGAAATATTTCTGTAGATAGGGAAGCACCCCGGGCCTGGCAGATAGCTATGACATAGGTGCCTTGACTGAAGAGCAGAGGTTGATATATGAGTGGGTGCGGTTTGCCCATGGGGGGGCATACTTGTGAGCCGGCCATTGGGAACCTTATGCTTTTTTACTATGTGATAGAGGGTGTCAAAATTAACCATGTTTATACCATTTTGATGAGTATTCTCAAGGCCACAAATGCAAAAAAGAAGGATCTCCCTTGAGGTGGCTTGATCTCTTCGATGATAAAAAAGGTCGGTGTCCAACCCAAAGACCGCCCACTTCGCTTAGAGTTCTATAACGAGGTATGGTTTCAACATAAGGAACTTCAACTCAGGCATGAAAATAAATGGGAGCAAAAGGTTATTCTGGGATAGGTTGTGAAGAACTTTAAAAGGACAAGGGAGGAGGAACGTGACATAGGCGACGAATCGGGATCTATTAAGTAATTATAATTCATCATTAATTTGCATAAAATTTCATACAAAGATCGGAATTTATGCTAACTATGTATTTTCAATTTTTATTTGTTTACTAGGTTCGAAAACAGCTGGAAGACCACCTTAGGGCGCTACATAAACTGTATTTGTGGAGATGTTGAAGAGACGTCGGACATGTTAGCTAGAGTGGATGCACAGCAACAATGATTTTTTGAATCTCAAGAACTCCAGCTCAAACTAAGTGAGGATGAAGAGGCACAAAACTTTGATATGATGTTCTCGGATAGTGATCCTGATGATGCCCCGGGAGTGGATGAAGAAGTCTAGGCAGTGAATTTCATAAAATTTGATTTTATATAAGGATTTTCATACAATTTAGTTTTATTTATTTAAGTGAATTAGATTATGAATTTGGTTGAATTCGGATAAATTAGGATCAATTATTTTGAATTTGGATCAATTATTTCGAATTTGGATTAATTATGATAAATTTGGATGCATTGTGTTTTATTTGAAGTGAATGTGTAGATTAGAATTCACTTGGATGCAAAGATGTTAGAAATTCACTTTGAAATTTGACCATTACCCTTTACTAAGTTATGAGCTTGGAACAGGCTCTGCGCTTTAAAAAATGGTGAGGACGTGGTTCCGAACCCGAAACTAAACGAGCTCTGGAAAAAAGTGATGACAATTTTTTCGGACTCGAAAATTTGAGTCAAGAGCTCAGCCCCAGTATTCGGGTCGAGTCTGTTCTGCTTCCTTTTTCGGGAGACCATTCCTCTTCCGAACTCAGAAGCTGGTCGGCGCTTGAAATAAGAAGGGTCGATCTACATGTTACGGACTCAAAACAGCAAGTTCTGTCCTTGGAAATTCTTGAGCTGATTTAGTTCCGGACACATAATTACAAATTCAACCTTTCACATGCTAAGGGAAAATGTAGTTCTGAACTCGGAATGGCCGCACTGTATAAACCCCCCCCCCCAAAAAAAACAAAGTAGCCTTTTCTCATTCCACTTTCAAAACCCAAGCCTAGAGAGAATTCACCCCTCAGTCTGATTTCCTTCAGATATAAACTTCAATAAACCTCAAAAGACGTCCTAAACTATGGTAAAAGGTGGTTCACGATGCATTCCTGTTCTCAATTGACCGGCAATAATCCTAGGTATGATAGTATTAATTTTGTGTCATTGCCTGCACAATCTAGGTATAATATTGTACGTGTGTTGGGAAATTTTCTTGATTTCTATATTGTTGATTTCAACGAGTATCTTAGAATTGGATTAGTCGATCCATAAATTTAAGGACCAGTATGTGGAAAGTTTGTTCGAGTGCAATGAGTCTTCGTGTTTTGATTTGTGTTGTCAATTCTATAGCAATTTAAGAGAGGTGAATGGTGATTACTTAACTAAGGCTGAGGGGATTTAGATTCCACTTAATGAATGGATTTTGAACGAAGCCGTAGATTTCCCTTATAGTAACCCCAAAAGCGTGTATTCTGAAGACAATGATGGTCAATTGAATTATTGTTACTTTAGGAAAAAAATGGCCCCTACTTGTTGATTACCCTTACATTGACCATATTGAATGTAGTGTTAGGTATTTCGAGCGGGATGCAAGGGATTTGGGTAAACCGGAAACATTCCACCTCAAAGTTCTACCCATAAATACCTGCATATTCTATGAGATGATTGCTCGATGCTTAGTTCCCACATCTGGACACATCACCGAGCCCACCTATAGCGCATTAATGTTGTTTTATGTGATAGTGGAGGGTCGGAAAATAAACCCCGGGTGGCTATATTAGGGCACATGCTTTATGTTGGCACATCGACTAGGGTAGTGAAAAGTCTCCTATACGGAAATTTGATCACAAAAATATTAACGAAGGTCGAGGGTGTAGTAATTACTGGTGAGGAGAAGGCACCAAAGTACTATGACAAGACCTACTTCGAAAATAAGAGGTGGGTGTTGGTCGATGGTAAATGGCGCTATCCAGTTGATACGATGTCAAAAATATTATTTATTATATCTTTAAGTTTAGTATTTTTAGGAGTTTAACACTATACTCTTTTTCCCATTGGGTTTTTTAATGAGGTAGTGTACTCGTATTTAGAATTAATTTTGAAATATTATAATTTAGGAGTTTTGATTTGATTAGAACTAGATTTGGTAAGTTTAGATAAGGTAGATTCATTCAAGAATTGATCCAATATTTGGATTGATTTACTTGGATGAATATGGTCATCATTTACATTTAAATTAGGTAGTTTTGTTAGATAAAGTTTTAGCTTCTTACAACTGCCATAAGTCATTCTAGTTTCTATTTATACTGGCACAATTATACCCTATAAATAGGGCTTCCCTTTGGATTAATTTTACAACATTATTATCAATCAAAAATTCAGACTTTCTAGTTTATACTCCATTTTTCATTGTTGCTTAATCTTTCGGGTTAATTAAGTATCAATACCTTTTGTGAGCTAATCCCTCGGGTTAATTAGTGAAAAAGAACCCTCTAATTGTGAGTTAATCCTGCGGGCTAGTAAACGAGAAAATTTTCGAGTTGAGCATCAATCCCGAGGGCTAGTTGGTGATCAGTTCATGTGATCTAGTGAAGGTTTGCTGATCCCTTCATTCGATTAAAGATCTTAATTCCACAATCTAGAGTCTACGCAAGGAGATTCATATCACCGGTGCTACGAGATGGAGAGTTGAGCAAGAGGCCGAGACTTGATGATAAATTTTTATTGCAATTTATTATTTATATTGCAATTTCTTCAAGTTATTAATATATTATTATACATATTTATGTCTATGTGTTCAACATTTGTAGATTCAAAGAAATCATAATTTAGAGGCGTTCGAGATTGCTACAAGTGGGTTAGGAACGAGTTCGCCGGCATGAAAGCCAAGATCTTGAAGATGGAGAAAAGACAAAGAGCATATAAACGCCATCTCGCTGCTACCCACCACCCTCATTTTGACCGTTCCGCGTCCACGGGAGATCTTGAGGATGACTTAGAGTCATACCTACCTTAGATCATTTATCCTTTCACTTCATTTTAATACAATGGATTGTTAGTTTATTCTATACTTTATTGTTAGTTTATACTTTATTCTCGGGAACTAATATTTGTGAACTTGTTAGTGTTTTGATGGATTTGTCTTTTTCAAAATTAATCATTGGTTGATGTTGGTAGTCTTGTTCTATGATGTTAATAATCAAACAAAAATACAGGGAACACATCAATCGAAACATTGGATTGGAAAACCAAAGTACAAGTAACATCTCTACTGTTAATACAATGGATTGTTAGTTTATTCTATAGTTTATTCTCGGGAACTAAGATTTGTGAACTTGTTATTGTCTTGATGGATGTGGCTTTTTCAATAGAAGCCTTCTTAATTAATCATTTTTTTGGTGTTGGTAGTCTTGTTCTATGATGTTAATAATCAAACAAAATAAAGGTAACACATCAATCAAAACATTGGATTGGAAAACCAAAGTACAAGTAACATCTCTACTCAAAATACAAGTAACAAAGGTTTCAATGTCTACTTCTTATGTTTTCTTTTCTTGGAAACCTTTTTAGCCCTACTCTTTTTATGTCTTACCTTAACATGGACATCCACCCATATACCCTCATCATGATCATTGCGGCCGACGAAAGAACTCAAGCTATGATCGTCCCCCTCGAGCGAGGTAGCATCGTCTAGTCCAACACCCGTTGCATTGTGACCAAATCCGATGATTTCCTCACCCTCGAAAATTGGCATTGAAAGCGTGTTTTCCTTCCACAACAATCTCCAATCGGGAATCTGAAGGATCCCTCACTTAAAACACATGGTGCGCCTGAGAAACCAATATGAAAGGATATTCGTACCAACCTATTCGACTCTTGCCGACTAGTGTGAACCGGAATCCTTAGTCCCCTGACCACTGTTGAAATCAATCCACTGACATTTAAAAATTGCGACTCGCATACTAACATAATCAAGCTCCCAAATATAAAAAATAGTCCAAAGGAACACTGCTGAGCGTACATAGGATCGTTACAACTCCGATTATTAACATGCAAGGCTTCAGAGATGAGAGAAACACCACTTTTATGAGAAACAACCTTGTCATCCACTGATTTCATGGTGAAAGTAAAACCATTGACATCGTACCCTCCATAGGAAAGTATATTACAAGTGGTCTATGAGCCAACCATTTAACTTTCATTGGATGATCCCTCACGGCTACATGATCAAGAAACCATAATGCAAAAGTCCAACTGTGTAATTGTAGGAGCCGAGCTTCCTTAAAATTAGGGTTAGCGACTCTAATGGCATCCATGTGAATCTCTATGTATGGGACAACGGATTCATAATTTCGAAGAACATAAAGATGATCAGTACATAAATCTTCCACACTAGGACTGAAAAGTATTCCCTACCTTACCCCATGACCTTCCAACTGTCCCTCATGTCGATTGGTTGGAACATCAATCGAATCGACCTCATTTATGTAATTAGTACAAAACTCAATCACCTTCTCTGCAACATACCGTTGTATAATACTTGCATCTAGCCTATACCGATTCTTCACAAAATGCTTGAATATTTTCATGTACCTCTCAAATGGGTACATCCACCTCAGAAAAACAGGACCAAAAAGCTTTATCTCCTGCACAATATGAACACACAAGTGCACTATAATGTAAAATAATGAGAGAGGAAAATACATTTCCATCTGGCATAAAACTTCAATGATCATTGTCTACAAACAGTCAAACATTGACACGCTAATGTTTTTGCTACAAATGGACTTGAAATACAAACAAATATTTGTAAAGCACACTCTAGCATGGGATGGCAATGCCGATCAAATCGTAATGACATTCAATACCTACATTATACTATGACAGTCATGAGACTTCAACCCAACTAACCTCAACTTCTCAACTTACACAAAAGTATTGACGTTGGAAGAATACGCGGCTGAAACCTTAACACCACTTAGGGTCTCACAATATTATTATTTTTCTCCGACTGAGACATTGAATAGCAAGCAGGGGGAAAGTAAAAAAAATCTCCAGACCTCACTGGCCATAAGTTCTGCTTAACACCCATCTTAAGCAAATCTAATCGAGCCTTGAGCCCATACTTCATTTTTCCGGGGGGTGTTCAACAAAGTCCCTACCAAAGAATCACACACATTCTTCTTGATATGCATAACATCGAGACAATGCCTAACTTCCAAATGCTCCCAGCACGAAAATCTGAAGAAAATAGAGCATTTTTCCAACTCCCTTCCACAAGTACTTTGCGTTTTTTCTTACCAAAATTATTGGGCAATCGCTTCGCAGTTTCAAATATCCGAGTGCCTGTTCACGCAACTAGTGCATCTCTAGCCTCAAGTTTCCCATTGAACGACTTTCCTTCCAAATGCCATGGGTGGTCCTCCAGAAGAAACCTACGATGACCTTGATATAAACTTTTACAACCATGCTTTAATTGATGGTAATCAGTTTCCTTCTCACATACATGGCAATTAAAGTAGCATTTCACTGAGTAATCAGTCAAGTTACCAGTACAGTATTCTTCAACACTACAGTCATATGTCTGAACACCCATATTAAATACGGTCACCAAATCCTCGACCATAGGACACATCTATGTCATTATTCGGTTTCTTAGGATCAGAAATCATCACATATGACAATACATACTTACGTTTCATTGTCAACCACGAAAGGATATTGTAGATAACCAATATAACAGGCCATGGGCTATGTGTACTACTCATATTTAAAAATGGATTCATTCAATTGGTACATAGGCCTAACCTCAAATGTCGTGGTTCTGTTCCAAACTCGGGGTAGAGCATCAAAATTTTCAATTGCTTACCATCCGATGTATGCCTAATCACATCATCCATCGGTCAATCCCTCTCTGCTTGCCAACGCAGCAACTTCGCATCTTCCTTAAAAGAAAATAACTTCTGTAATCGGGGAACGATAGAGAGGTACCGCATCACTTTTGCCGATGTTTTCTTCTTTGTTTCAGTTACCACTTACGCACCCACCTGAATCGTACCCCTCTTCAATTTTTAAAGAGACTCACCACATACCCGACATGTTTCTCAATTTTCATCTTCTTCCCTCCGGTACAACATACAATCATTCGGGCAAGCATGTATTTTTTTCAATTTCAATCCCATTGGACAAAGAACTTTTTCCACAGCAAACAACCTGTCTGGCATCATGTTACCTTCCAGAAGCAATTCCAGAGTTTCGACCATCGACTTATTAGTCCACCCAAATTTGGCTTTCAAATTCATTATCATCGAAGTCACACTAAGTACTGAATGTTTAGATCCATTGTACAACGGTGTCTCTTTGTTGTCAAGTAAACCTTGTAAGATCTCAGGTTTACCTTTGAACTCCATTGTAATATCCTCCACCATTTCGTCGAATTCTGCATTCCCATCCAAACCATCTTCCATCGTGTTACTAAAATCATTTGTCCCAACTGTTTCTCCAACTTCCTCATGCCATACCCACCGAGTGTAGGAAGTTTGAAACCCCCTCATTATAAGATGTCCCCACAATTTCTTCCTCCCTAAATACATGTCATTTCTACAATCTTTACATGGGCATTGGGTTCGAATAACACCCTTTTTAGATGCATCTTCAAATGCTAACGTAAGAAATGCTTCGACCAATTCCATGTAATCGGGAGATTTTCTTAGATCTTTACCAATGAGTTCATTTTGATCCATTATCCTACAAATCAATTAATTACATTGCAACCCATTAGTATCATTACAACATATATCATAACCCACCCCTAATTAATTTAACTACGAACCCAAAATGAAGATTTATATATGTCAAATCCTGATTTCTAGATAACTTAAAACAAAACATTAATATACAAGCTACATTCTTGAATTGGAAAGTGATGCTCTTCGATTTATTAACTTCACTTCATCATCAATGGATTAACAATGGGGGAAAACCCTACAATATTTTTGTTCATGCAAAATAAAAGAAATGTTCATGCAAAAATTTCTTTTTGTACAGAGTGGGTTCCGAGTTTGGAATCCATCTTCATGTAGTATACATCCATACTCACAACTGTTTTAAGTTTGGAAACTTCTCGGGGACAAACCTTCCAAACTCAGAAGGTCTATCGTCCCCTCACAAACGCAGCAGGGAGGCAATTACGAGTTTGGAATGGTAATCGGCCCATTTTATGAACTCGTATGCATAGTAATTCAAAGGAGGTTTGTACGCCTTTAATTAGGGCTAATTAAAGGCGGTTATGACCTAAAAATCTTTAATTATTGCTGATTAAAGGCGGTTAATAACCTCCTTAAAATATGAATAAACCATCGTGAAAAGGTTTTTGTGGCTCCGGGAAAGGGGTTCCGATATCGGAATCTTTTCACCAAGGCAGTTTTGCATTTTTCCGACCAAAACCGCCTTCAACGGACGCCCTTAATAGGGTTGCCTCTACTAGTGAAAATTAAAATTTTACAATATCTTTTTATTACAATAACCCACATTTGAATTACAACTAGCAAACAATTTTTTTTAAAAGATCATATGAACTCTTCAAGCTCTTCCAGTCCAACTCCTCCATCCGCATAACTGACGACCACCACCACTCCCCGATCCTCCACCGCTTCTCACTTTTCCACCACTTCCTGCTAGTCCAGGTTATCGGAATTGTGCAGCGACCACCGCTCTCTGCTCCTCCATTGCTTATCTGCTCCTCAAGGTCATCGTAATCGTGTGACGACCACCGCTCATCGCTCTTTCACTCACCGCTCCTAGTTGCTCACTGCTTCCTGCTCTTCTCCTCACTGATTCTTCAGAAGAGACTAGATCTAGAAGAGCTTCGTCGACCCGGACTCTCACCGGACGGACAGATTGAAGAAATAGAGGTGGCGGATAGGTGGAAGAAGGGTTGGTGGGCCTAGTATTGCTAGTGGGGGTAGGGTTTTCTAATGTGAGTACCTGCACTTTTAGGTACCTGTATGTGCGGGTAGTTGAAAATGCGGCTTGTTGCCGACCCGGAAGAATAGGGTACCTGTAGTGCGGGTACTCAGATTGATCGAGTCGAGTAACATGGTATCCATTAACCCGTTTAAAATTTAAATTTTTGAGATAAATTATTATTTCATTATGATAGTGCAAGAAAAATATCATTACAATGATGACAATTTAGTTTAACAATTGAATTCTCGTGGCATTATTTGTACTTATAATTACCACATTTTATCATTCGAAAATTTAGCATATAATGATTAGTAAGAGTAACAAGTCCGTAATCATCATCATCATTCCCTGGTTTGGATGAACTTAACAAACTATGTTGAAATGATGGGAAAATGAATTTTTTTAACATTTTAATTTTGTTGAGAAGTTATGAAAGTTGGAAATGAAATTTGTGATAGAATACCAAAAGAAGAAGAAAATCAATTGGACCTACAGCTAAATAGGGTTGTGGCTCTAGGCCAAATTGTTTTGAGGCTGAAGGGAAAAGGGAGGAACTCAGAAGAAACAATTGAGAATTATAGGTTGAAAGAGATTGATTGAAAATTTAGCACTTGAATATTATGTATAATCACATTATTTAATTATTAATATTGCATACATATGGACAACTAAGAAATTCAATTGGACCTACAGCTAAATAGGGTTGTGGCTCTAGGCCTAATTGTTTTGAGGCTGAAGGGATAAGGGAGGAACTCAGAAGGAACAATTGAGATTAGAGGTTGAAAGAGAGTGATTGAAAATTTAGCATTTGAATATTATGTTTATTCACATTATTTAATTATTAATATTACATACGTATGGATAACTAAGAATTGGGTGCATATACGTAGAAAATATTATTTAATATTTAAATTAATTAAATATATTTAAATTTTACAGGATATCCCGGGTATCCGGGAATAACATTTTTGCATTCCTGACCCAGACTCGTTAAAATGTAAAATTTTCAGGCAGGTACCCAACTCCAAAAAATTAAAAGATACCCGATTATTTTAAATCGAGTCAGTGGATGGACGAGCCGGACAATGCGGGTTGGATACTTTTGAACACCACTAGTGGTGGGCGATGGCAATTGTTGTTGAGGGCAGAAGAAGGATATATAAAGGTTGAAAGTGGGGTAATTTAGACTTTACATTAAATTAAAAAATTCCAGTCTTTTCTCTTTCACCAGAACACAAAGAGTTGGGAGAGAGGGATTGCATTGATTAAGGTCCATGTATTTGGCAGCTTAAACTTTTATGATTCTTATCTGAAGTTCGAATACGTATACGGGATATTTAGGTCATAATCTAACCTCTTGACTGACTTAAGCTGTGATTGCGCTAAACATTTGGACCATGATAGTTCATGTCCAGAATTCTTATAAGACTCGTGTGAATGAAAGACTTCTGTGTATACAATTAGTCTCTGGGGTTTAGGTATTGCGTAATTATCTTGTACTTTATATCTATTTTATGCAATACATAAACCTTTTGAGTTAGGATTAGGATTTCTGTGTATACAATAGTAATAACCACTTATAAATATAGCCAAAGTCTTATATAAGACCGTATCATAATGAGACCAAAGATTAATGTATAGAGTATAATGAAGTTTAATTAGAGATGCGTTTCAAATTAAATTTTTATAAGTACGGGAGTCTATCAACGTTGTTAGATTAACCAATATTTCTTCAAGCCAAAATTTGTTACAAGCCTGCTCATACTAAAATAATTGGATTTTGGTGAGTTGATTAGGCAGTGGAACCAAAACTCATTCACAAGCTGTTTGCAAGTTGATCTGGTTCAAACTGTCATTTATTTCCTTCTTTAATAATCAAGATGGCAAAACTGATTCTCCAAAAGAAAACATTAACAGTGTAATAACATACTCCAATCAAAAATCAAACCAAGATTAACTTAAAACACAACATTAGGGCCCAAAAAATAATAATAATCCAAACGCAAACTAATTGACAGAATTAGGCTCCGATTAACTGCAACTGCTACAGTATATATATTGAAGAATGACGACCATGACGGTGGGTGGTGCAAAGAGGATGCCTGGCCGGTCAAACTCCGCAGTACTAACCGTCTAGGCGTCATCCTTTGCATCACCAACCACCATGTTGCGCAACCGTGCATATAGTGTATGACGGAGTAAAGGAACTTCTTCTTAAATAGACATCTTCTAAGCTATGTTCTAGCATAGTATCGTTTTAAGCTTTTCTGATGATGGAAACCTTTTTTATTCCTTGTCTTGTCAGATTCAATGTTTTACTTCGGTTGCCCGGCCCAATTGACAGCTGAAAATTTTAAACGTATAAATTTTATAAAACAAAATTAAAATAAAAAATTTTTGTTGAAATTTCATCTTCATTTCTTGAAATATAAATTCATGATTTTTATTTTTTAATTACTTTCTATTTGTACTTTTTATTAGATACCACAATATTAATTCATACTTTTTTGTTATTATAAATTTAGAATTCAAATTTAAAATAAACTGAACCAACATTCTATTCCTTTTATAACTAAAAATAAAAATCAATAAAATTCAGAAAATATCATTTTAAAGAAATTATAAGTTCTTATTGAACCTTAGATGTGAATAAATTGAAAAATTCAAACTTATTATTATTATTATTATTATGTGTGTGTGCGTGTGTGTGAAATTTTGGTTTTACTGTTTTAACTTAACTATTAGACATATGTTCCAACATAACATATCTAACCAAGTATGTAAAAAAAATAGCACACTAGCACACACAACTTGGTTACGTAGTTCGGTGAAATCCACCTATATCTGGGGGGTCTGGCCCATTTCAGAATAAATCCACTAGTTAGAAAGATACAGTACAAAGTACACCATACAACTATACTTATCTTCTAATTATTAGCGTGTGGATTTTGCAAGTTCCCATTGCTACCAATCAGCCTTGATCAGACTCCCTCTGACCTCAAAACTCGTCGACGTTGAATCTCCTCCTCCCGATGAATTAAGGTATACAACTCTGAATTTGATCAACAGGTTACGTATGTTGGAACATATGAAAACTGATTCTTGCAAAGCTCTCGGAAGAATGTAAATATGAAGTACAGATTTTTCTCAATTAAGTTCGTTCGAATTGTAGCCGTGATGTCCATCATTATATAGTCCCTTGAGTAGATTGTAACACTCCATAATTATCTCCACGATATTCCTATTCATTATCTGCTTCTGAAGCATATCCAAATCTCATAAATAAAGGAATTTTTCTTATCTCAAATATCCCATAATATTCTATAAATCCAATTCCATGATTATAGGGATTTTCCATAACTTCATATGCTTCAACACGTCTGAATCAAATATTGCATAATCTCCATATTTCCATAAATCAATATCTCGCAATATTATTTCAATCAAATCCTGATTCTTTTCGTATGTTCCAACATGGAACGTTTTCCTCCTTCAACGTTAGTTCACAGATGGCAACACTATTATCAATGAAGTCCACTTGACTTTACAATCTCCGCACTTGGCATTTTGTGGACCTAACTATTTTGGAACAAGGGACCACAAGAAAAACTTCCATCTTTCACAAACATAGGAATACCAGAAATCACTTATATTGGAACATACACCAAATCTGAATTAATGAAAGCATAAAAAAAAATCAGAAATCAAAAGAAATAATTCATATTACAAAAGAGACTCCAATCCCCTATGTTGGAACATACACCAAATCTCAAAAGATTACATGCTATAAAGGACAAATCGGGAAGTATAATGGACGTGATTCCACAACATTGTCCTCCACCCCATGTGTCGAATAAAGTGTGGTCAGACCTTTCATTATTCTTCACCACTCCTTTTTTACAAACTATTGGTTTCAGTATATCTAAAGCGAGGAAACAAAATATCCCTCCTAATAAAAAATGTGAGCTCCCTAGTGTGTTGAAACTCCAAGAAGGAGGTTTTGACTGATTTTTTTAGCGCCAATTTTAGCTAGAAAATCTGCTACATGGTTGGCTTCTCTTGGGGTGTGTTGAAAGGAGACTCCAGTCAGTTTTGAGAGTGCCTTGATTTTGCGCAGCAAATGTGTCAGCTCTCAAGGGTGTTCTTGCTTGTCAATTATCGTGCAATAGGCCGGGTAGCATTTAGTTTGAATAATGCACTGGGAATTCGACGTCGTAGCCCATTGTAAACCTGTAAAAATAGAGCAAAGTTCAGCTTCTAGAAGTGATAGAGAGATCCATTTTCGTTTCTCATAACACAACCGATCCCTACTGAATTATTTCCATATTTCTTATCACCCGATCGATTGAATCCTTTGCCAATCGAACAAATTTCCAACTGCAATATTTTCTAGGGGTGTTCAAATTAGCCAACCCGACCTGTTTTAATCCGGCTCATTTGGTTCGGGTCGGGTCAAAACGGTTCTGGTCATAATTTGATCCAAATCAATCCGTTTTGACCCATTTGTACTTTTACCTCATTTTCTTGAGATAAAAATAATTATAAAAAATTATAAAAAAAATAATTAGTTTAATTCAACATATTCAACATTAATTTACTTCATAAACAAGTTAACATTTTTGAAAAAATATATATTTATAAAAATAAAAATATTTTTGTAAAACAACTATTAATTATAAATAATATATTGATTAAAATGTGAAATATATATTTATATTATATAAATAAATTTTATTAAAATTATATCTTTAAATTGAAATATTTAAATTATTCTAATTAAGTAGAATGAAAATAATTGTATTTTATGAAACAGTTTTGGGAAATACTGTCTTTTCATAGGCATATGGAAAGACGTGATTGAATAAGAATTATAGAAAGGTAAAAGATTTTAGATGCAATATTAAAATTTTATTATGCAACGTGCAGCAGTTATAAGTTTATGACCAGATTAATGTCACTCAAAATTTTTATCTTGATCTTTCTAGTTTTCAATTTAAACATTGGTCTTCACATTACTTAGGGAAATATCGTCTTTCAAGACACGGACTCTTTTATTATTAATTTAATAATTTATAATTAAATAAAATAAATATTCTTATCTTAAATTATATGAAAATAAATTATCATTTTATTTATTATTTAAATATTAATATATTTAAAAGAGATGGTCTCCTGTGAGGCAGCCTAAACTTTAGGCAAGGCCCTTTATGAAATTCTAACTATATTCTAACTCCAGAGACCTATCTCTAATAATTTTACAGGGATCTATTGCTAATATTTTTCAAGGGTTTTTTGTCCAATTCATTTCCATCATTTTCCTGTCATCTATAATCTGCAAAAAAAAAATCAAAAAATTTGTTTTCAAAATGCAGAAAAAAAATCAATATGATTATCGAACTAAAAATTATAAACATCAGCTACAACTACAAAAAAATTGACTAAAAAATTAAAGCAAAAAATATATATATAATCAAATAAAAAATCAAAAAATATATTTAAAAATGAAATAAAAATTGAAAAATCGTCGACTACAACTAGCAAAATATCAACTAATTTTTTAAAAAAAAAACATAAACTGAAAATCATAAAAACATCGTCAATCATAAACTGAAAATCATAAAAATATCAACAAAAATTCAATTATCTTTTTTTTTAAAAAACTACAAACATCAACCAAAATCTTTAAAAAATCAATTCCTATCACCTAAACTTCACCCGAAAAATGAAAAACGCCAACATAAGAAAAAACACTACGAAAAATTAACCTATATCACAAAAAAACTATAAATGTCAACTCATATCACCTAAAACTTACGTGAGAAAGAAAAAACAAAAAATATCAACCCACATAACCCTAAAGAAACTACAAAACATCGACTCATATTAACTAAAACTCATCCGGAAAATGAAAAACATCAACCCTAGAGGAAAAAAACTAAAAACATCAACAAAAAGGTTATGGTACCTCAAAGTATATATTATTCACTCTAAAAATCATGAAACATCAATAATTTTTATTTAAAAAACTACAAATATCAACCTATATCACCCAAAAGTTGCAAACATCAACTCGTAACACCTGAAGCTCATCCAGAAAATAAAAAATATCAACATAAGAAGAAAGACACTACAAACATCAACTCCTATTAAAAAAAACTTCACCCGGAAAATGAAAAACATCAACATGAAAAAATAAAATAAAAACTACAAATATCAATCCATATCATCCAAAAAAACTACAAAACATCAACTCATATCAATTAAACCTCACCCGAATAATGAAAAACATCAACATAAATGAAAAAAAAAGCTACAAACATCAACAAAAAAACTACAGTATCTCAAATAAAAAAATCTTCTGAAAAAAGACCTAGTGGGATTTGTACCTAGGTCACTAACCTCAAAGACTAAAGCAATAACCACTACACCAAAGACTATTTATTAAATATACACTCAATTAAATAATATTAAATATCAGCATGTACATCAAGAACATAAATTCTTCAAAATAAAGGTCATAATGTGAGATTCAAACCACTGACCTCTAACCTCTAACCTCATCAGCTAGAGTATTAACCACTAAACCAAAGAATCCTTATTGATTATTTACTTGGTCAAATATTAATAAACCTCAGCAAGTTTTTGAAAAAAAAATATAACACAAAAATAAATCTCACCTCTCACGAGCGAAAGCTCAGCCGTCAGCCGTTCGCCATCGACGTCACCTCCGTCGTCTGCGGAAGAAGAAGAAGAATAAGAAGCATGGAGGGGGAGCGTTGGTTCTGAGCAGCAAAATGGTGGTGCTTACTAGCGGCGTGGTGGCAGTTACCGGGAGGTTCAAAACCGGAGGAGAGAAAATAAATGAAAATTCTGAAATACTTTAATATTTATATAGTATTTGATAATTGCACAATAGGTCCCTAGATTTATTAGCATATTTAAAGAAAAACTCCATTCCAAAAGAAATTTCTTATAATTTCACAATAAACTCGGGCCTAATGTTTAGACAGCGTAAAACAAGACTCTGTGTATTTAAAAATCATTCATTTTATGGAATAAATTATATATATAAAATATACTATGATTTAGGTTGATTTGGATCGATTTGTGACCTGATCCGACCTGACCCAAACTATGGAAATTTTAACCCAACCCGGCCCGTTTGACCCTAAATTTTGGATTGGGTCGAGAAAGCTGACTTGCCCCGACCCGACCCACGAGTCAGCATGACCAACTCTATTTTTTTCCATCCAAAGTATCATGTTGATGATGATAGCGTAGAATCCAAATCAATAGATGACGGAGGGCAGAGTCAATAAACGAGGCAAATGATGTGCTAGGTTATGCAGGGGGGATGGAGTGAGAATGACGACGGAGGTAGGATCGATCTGAATCTCGACTAGACGGATGGATCTCTAGCAGCATAATATGGGTAAGTAAAAGTTAGTTTTGAATTGTTTTAGGGTACGGGTACAGTGGCAGTGTTAACTGGAAAATCTGAAAATTCCTTTATGAATTTGAACTCCCATGAATTTTAGCGGTTCTTGAGTTATATATTTGTGGTGTTAATTGATGGGTACGGCGGTATCGGGGTTGAATGATGGGTGATCGTGGTGGTGTTGAATGGTTGCTAGCAGTAGTGATAGATTGTGGATTTGATGATCTGACTCTAGACGGATTTCAATTTGTGTTTACAAATATGTGAAGCAATTTCAATATCAATGGTAGTTTAAACACCCTCGTCGTCGCTTGATCAGAACTACTCTTTAATGATATCTGCCTTCAACTAGTGAGAGTGCCCTACATTTTTTCATTATTTTAAATACAACAAGAATTAAATTATTTCATCTATATATTTACCTTTTAATATATCAATTAATGTACTCATAATCTATTAATTTTATCTATATGGAACCTAGAATAGGAGAACATTACAAAGTTTGGTCGTTGGTGGGCAGCCCTTATGTGCAATTATGCTGGGGGCTGTTCTGTGATTATCAAATCCAGACCTCAGACAAAGGTGATTTCTCCAGTTGCGTGAAAGAATCCAATTCCT
>JAULKM010004183.1:0-15211 GCA_032355605.1 Rubia tinctorum | reverse complement strand
GGGTTGGGCGAGATCCCCATTTGGTTAAAGATCCAATTTTCCGCAATCCAGAGTTTTCGCAAGGAGATTCATATCAGATGGCCTTCATGTTTGAAAAATGTATAATCCCTCGAGTTTGTCTATGTGCACTCGAATCCCCGGTGATTCGCTCTCCTTTTACCAGCTAAACTTCACCATCCCACCACTTCTGTACCCTGAATCAGGTCCTCTTCCTAAATACTTGGCACACACTGCATTGCAGGTTGTATATATTGCACAAATAATTGGTTCACCACGACTATTACCAATTATGGATTGGTCTGAAATTCCATTATACACTTGAAAAAGCTACATAGGAGGAGGCTGCAGAACTGTAAAATGGGCGCAATATGATATGGATATGTAGAGGATTATGTTCTTCATTAATTTTTGTGTACAAAAAAGATACTAAGGTGAGTAGTATACATTAACCATGAGTAATGAAATAGGAAACATATATCATCATGCTAAGTTGAGAAGTAAAACAACTGTAAATATAAATATGTAGTAAATGAAATTTGATTACTCTTCTAAGAATGACCGGTGTTGTAAACATGTGTAAGAATCACTGATGTTGTGTGTATATATTAATGTTGGATATAAATTTTATTTTTCCTCACACCCGCATGCCCTTTTTATACCTGCACTAAGATCCAATTTCAGGACCTACATGTTACATTTGAAGCACTTATAAGTAATGGTTGAAGCACTTTTGACTTGTACTGTAAGCACCAATTTATTTGCATAGCGCATTTAAATTATAAATGAATCACCTACATATTACATTTAAAGCACTTATTATTGACAGTTGAATGACCTACAAATTATTCTCTGATAATGTATGGGCCTAAACGGCCCAAAAAAGCGTCAGGAAGGCAAGAACGCACAACCTGTTTTCCCAGGGGCGCTGGCTGGACGCGGAATCAGGCTAGTAGTAGTTATAAGGGCGCTGATAGGACATCTCCAGTCCCATCAGCCACCGAACCACATATAACGAGGATGAGTGTTAGATACAAGGTATGATTTTCCAATCAGTATACTATTCACTTAGATACGCTTCTACATGGCTTCAAGGACTAACAGGAGTGCCAGAGCAGGCATGACCCTGGGCCTGCCTGCCTGACCTTTCTCTGTTTGTCTTTCAGGTTCAAGTGTATATTAGCCTGGTGTGGATCACTTCTTAACATACTACAATGGTATTAACATTGGCACCGTCTTTGGGGATCGCGATAAACATTTAGCATCCACGCAGCTTGGAGAAGATGGAGGTAGGGGTGCTAGAGAATCCATACAACTAGGTGACGATAGAGGACGTAACACAAGAGGATGAGATGCCCCAATGTTGATGCCTATAGACGAGAGGTATAAAATCTGCACGACGTAGGAGGTGGTGAACAACTCAGAGATCCTTCAAACGATAATGTCATCCTAAAATAAGAATATGAATAGGCTAAAGGAAATGGAGGATAAACAACCTCGATGGAGGGGGCATGAAATGCGCCTAACAGAGCTTATCCCGGAGCAGGAGGGATATTCCGAAGTGCCCATCAGAAGAGGGAAGGTGTCACAAACAGTTCGAAGCAGAGTAAGAGGGGTGAGAAGCACTGCCTCCTCGAGAAAAAAGAGGCCAGATGGAGCTGAGGAAAAAATGGCAGACCGTGAGTAGAAAGAAGTTTATGTACCACCCCAGAGGAACAAGGAGCAGACCGGGCAAAAGACACCGCAAAAAGAAAGAGATAAGGGCCTAGACAAGCGGAGTAGAGGCTTGTCGTTCACCAAATGGATACAGTTGTTTACAACAGACCCAAAGTTGAAAATACCAATTAACTTGGGTCAATACAATGGCAAGGAAGACCCGGAAGACCATTTGCACACCGTTTGTACCAACATGGCCACTTTTGCGATACCCCAAGCTATATGGTGCAAGTGTTTACAACCACCCAGACACCTGCGACTAGGGTATGGTTATGGAACCTGGAAAATGGAGACAGCTTCAGTCAGCTGGAGGAAACATTCTTAACCCGCATTATGCAAAGGAAAACGTTTCAGAAGGCAAGGTTGGAGCTACTTGCTATCCGACCAAAGCCGGCGGAAACACTGTCGGCATACTGGGAGAGGTTTAATGATGAGGCAAACTAGGTGGAGGAGAGGAGCAGCCAGTTCCTCATTGACACCTTTGTGAACGGCCTCAGGCACGAGTTTCTGTTGTGAGACTTCACTCTGGACCCACCAACAGTTGTTGATGAGGAGAGTTAGAAATTTCCATAGGGTGGATCTGGCTGATAAGAGGAGAAAGGATGCATTGGGAAACCATAGTCTGCACAAGGCTGACAAGGACAACTAGGAGGGAAGAATGAAGAAAGCGGGGGTCAATCGGACATGCAACAGGCAGACGTCCAGCGGGTTCAGCAAGTCAGAAAGAATCTTCATCCCGTGATCAAAACACTTAGAGAGATTTTTGCCCTGTGCTCAGGAAAAGACATCCTGGATGTTCCTTCCAGGATGAAGATGCCCCCGGAGAAAATGAATAAACCCCAGTTCTGTGAGTATCATGATAAACATGGTCATGACACGAATAACTGTATTCACCTGAAGCACAACATAGAGGATGCGGTGCAGAGCGGGGAACTAGCGCATTAAGAAAAAAACACAAAGGATCACAATAGGGCAACCTACCAAGGCAAGAACAAGTATGGAGGATATCGAAAGAAACATGACAATTGGGGTAAAACATGAAGGCTCGACAGGGAACGAAGGCGAGATAAAGTAAAGGAGGTGGCCAGGGATGAGAAAGTTGATGAACCCCGCAAAATACAGAGAGAATACCCCTAGTGAAAGAGAGAGAGCAGCCATAGTGATTGATATATGCATCGTCATAGGTGGGAGTGCGGGAGGAAAGACTGAGTCTCAAGAAAGGTGCGCTCCAGACAGACCACATAGCCAACGCTGAAGGAGAGAAAACTGGAAGCAAACGAAGTAATAACGTTTGAAGATTGCGACCCGATACCGGACAAGCCAGCAGGCGCGGACGTAGTGGTGATTACAGTCAGCGTAATGGATAAGAGGATTTACTCAGCATTTGTCGACGGAGGAAGCTCTGCGGAAGTCATGTACTGGCACTGATTCAAGAAGTTGGATGAGAATACTAGGGGGAAGTTGGAGCGGACGAGCAACCCGCTGGTGGACTTTGCAGACAGGACAATATGGTCAGAATGCACTATACTCCTACGAGTGACGGTGGGAGAAGGAGAGAGAAGCAAGACCGTGGACGTAGAATTTATAGTTGTAAAGGCAAACAACCCCTACAATTTGATACTAGGCAGGCCGGCGTTAGCATTGCTCAAAGACATAGTGTTGACCCTACACCTGTTGTTGAATTTCCCTACCAGAGGAGGGATAGCCACAGTAAAGGGGAACCAGCAGAGAGTCAGGGAGTGCCACAAGATTGCACTCAGTAAAAGGAAGTGAGGTGATGAAGGTGGAAGCCGTGAGACGCAAGTCAACAAAGCAAGCCCGTCAGATTAATCACGGATGGAGATGACCCAACAAAGCTAGGTGCAAAAGTGGAAACGGTGGTTTTCAACAAAGCCTGGTCGGTGTAGGTAGGAACTGTCCTCCCAGCTCAGGTAAAAGACCAAATGAAAAAGGCCCTGGAGGAAAATGGGCGAGCTTTTGCCTGGAAAACGGAGGATATGAAGGGAGTGTCAAAGTATGTAGGCTATCATGAGTTGAAGGTGGACCCCTATTGCAGGCTAGTAAAGTAGAAACAGAGGATGTTATGCAGGAAAAAGAATGAAGTGGTCAACAAAGAAGTCAGCCAACAAGTTGCAGTCCGAATTATGGAAGAAATCCCTTAACCAACATGGCTGGAAAATCCAGTGTTGGTTAAGAAGACGGATGGCAGCTGGAGGATGTGTGTAGACTGTACGAACCTGAACAAGGCCTATCCCAAAGACTGCTACCATCTGCCAGTCAATGACCAGAAGGTAGACGCTCTTACCAACTACCCAATCAAATGTTTTCTGGATGCAAATAAGGGATACCATCAGATCCCCATGTTGGAAAGTGATGTGGAGAAAACTGCCTTCATCACGAAGATGGGGGCCTTCGGTTATTTAATGATGCCTTTTGGCCTGGGAAACGCCGAAGCAATATATCAAAGGGAGGTGGACACATTATTACATAAACATATTGGGAGGAACCTAGAGGTGTACGTAGATGACATGGTGATAAAAGTAGCCAGTACAAGACTTTCGTAAAGGACGTCAGGGAAACCCTGTCGCAGTTTAGGCAGATCGGGATGAAGCTGCACCTAACGAAGTGCCAATTTGGAGTGGGGACAAGGAAATTCCCGGGGCACATGGTGTCAAACGAGGGCCTGCGCAAACCCCAAAAAGGTTAAGGCGATTTTAGAAATGAAACTGCCAAGTACGGTGAGGGAGGTTCAGAGCCTGAATGGGAAGCTAGCAGCTATGAATCGTTTCATGTCATGAGCATCCGAAAGGGCGCTCATGTTCTTCAAAACTCTGAAAGGATGTGTGGACAAGAAGGGGATGGTGTAATGGGAAGAGTTACGAGAGAAGTCATTCGAGGAACTGAAAATCTACCTGAAAGATCTTCCCACGTTGACCAGTCCAAGAAAGGGAGAAACCCTATACTTATACATGGCAGCGAGCGATGATGTCATGAGCGGTACACTGGTTAAAGAAGAAAATAAAGTGCAGAGACATGTTTACTTCGTCAGTTGAATCCTGCAGGATCCTAAACAGAGATATACGAATAAAGAGAAGCTAGCGTTAGCCTTGGTCCATGCTACAAGGAGGCTGAGACAGTATTTCCAAGCGCATCCTATGGTGGTCCTGATGAATCAACCACTCAAAGCAATACTAACAAGGCCAGAAAGCTCAGGGAGACTAATGAAGTGGGTAGTTGAGCTGGGAGAACACGTCATCAAATACGCCCCAAGAAGGGCAACTAAGGGGCAGGTAATGGTAGATTTTTAGCAGAAATTCCAAAGGAGGAAAAAAGGAAGGGGGTTTGTAATGGGCACGGATGTATGGAAGTTATACGTAGATGGAGCCTCCAGGGTAGATGGAGCAGGTGCGGGTCTGGTAATATTTGACCCCGGGAGGAATGGAGTCAACCTACACCCTACGATTCAAGTTTCCAGCCATAAATAATGAAGCTAAATACGAAGCTCTAATTGCGGGCATGGAGATAGCAAGGAAGCAGGGGGCAAGGTTGTAGGCCTACAGATATTTGATGCTGGTAGCCAACCAGTATAACGAAAAATATGCTGCCAGGGAGCTTACAATGACGAAGTATAGGGACAAGGTCAGGAGCTTAGCGGCTAAGTTTGAAGAATTTGATATCACCAGGGTCTTAAGGTCGCCGAACACAAGAGCGGGTGCATTGAGCAAGCTGGCCTCCTCAACCCATGCATACCTAACAAAGAGCGTGCCAGTTGAGGAGCTAGCTTGCAGGTCGAAAAATACATGACAGGTAGCTTTGATACAGGGACCAACGACAGATTGGATGACACCCATTTGCAACTACATGGAGCATGAAGAACTGTCGGCAGAGGAAAATGAGGCAAGAATGGTAAAGAGAAAGCATTACAGTATGCTTCCAGAAATGGTCTGCTAAACAAGAGGGGTTATACAGAGTCGTGGCTTAGATGCGCAGGTCCAGAGCTGGTAAAGCTAATTCTCAAGTAAATTCACAAAGAAAGCTACGATAGTCACCAGGGAATAAGAACGATGACGCTGAGGGAAGTAAGAGCATGATACTATTGGCCAACCATGAGGGCAGAATCGAAAAAGAGGTCCAAAGAATGTCGAAGGTTACAGAAACATGCAAAAATTGAGAGGCACCCGGCAGACCGAATGACCAGCATAAGGTCACCCTGGCCATTCGCAAAATGGGGGATCGATATCGCAGGACCATTTTCGGAAGCTGTAGGAAGAAAGAGATTTTTAATTGTGGCAATCGATTACTTCACAAAATGGGTGGATGCGGAGGTCGTTGCAAGCAAAACAGGAAGAAGAATCAAAACTTTTTCTTGGAGGAGCATAGTGTGCAGGTTTGGCATTCCCGCAAGTGATTGTAAGCGATAATGGAAAAACAATTCGCTGATAAACTTTTCAAATCATGGTGCACAAAATTGAACATAAGAAATCGGTTCACCTCTGTAGCCCACCCGTAGGAAAACGGGCAGACAGAAGTGACAAACAGGATGATTATTCAGGGGCTGAAAAGGAAGCTGGGACAAGCCAAAGGAGAATGGGAAGAAAAAATAATGAGCGTGTTGTGGGCATACAGGACTATTCCAAAAATAGCTACAAAAGAATCACCATACAGGTTGTGTTTCAGGACAGAGGTGATAATTCCCCTAGAAGTAGCAGCGCCCAGTATGAGAGTGGCAGAGCTTTTGAGCCAGGAAGAAAATGAAGGAGCTGTCAGGGAAAATTTGGAGGCCCTTGATGAACTCAGAGAGAGAGCATCATTGAAAGAAGCAGCATACAAGTCCTGGATGGAACAAAATTACAACAGCAGGGTACGAGTGAGATCCTTAAAGGTGGGGGACTTAGCTATAAGAAAGAATGGAGCAAGTCGAGCTTAGAGTCAGAATAAGTTGGATGTTGTATGGGAGGATCCATACAAGGTGACTGAGGTACTAGGAAAATGAGCATACAAAATGGAGACAGTGGATGGTAGACCAATTCCCCGGACCTAGAACATAGCGAACCTGAGAAGGTACGACGCTTAAAGCGATTGTAAATTTATGTACTCATGATAACTGCTTTTGGGTTGTTTAATGTGATGGGTAGGCGAGACGGGGTTCCTGAAGGGATCAAATTTATTGGGCCTATGAAAGGAAAGTGATCCCGAGGAAACCTCGATCTACGTCCTACCCTCTTTTTTGTGTAATGATTGTGATACGTGCAGGATGAAATGGGAAAATCAACCTCCGGCCGTGCCTAGTGCTGGAGAAGGGCCCGATTCAGCCTAAAGTTTTCGCGCTCATGCTAACTACTAGCGCAAAGTGCAAGCCGAATCTCAAAAGGTCTAAGGAAAATGAATCTGCAACTGTACCAAGCGTCGGAGAAAGGCCCTATTCAGGCTAAAGTTGCTGCATTGGTGCAAATTGCCAGCACAAAGTGCAGGCCGAATCTCAAAGGGGATAGTGAAAATGAATCTCATGCCACACCCAGCACTGGAGAATGGCTCGATTCAGGCTAAAATTTCCGCGTTGGCGCACACTGCTAGTGTAAAGTGCAGGCCGAATCTCAAAGGGGCTAAGGAAATTGAATCTTCGGCCGCACCCAACGCCGGAGAAAGGCCCGATTCAGGGTAAAGTTTTCGCGCTTGCGCAAATTTCCAGCACAAAGTGCAGGCAAAATCTCAAAGGGGCTAAGGAAAACAAATCTCCAGCCGCATCCACCTTCGGAGAAAGGCTTGATTTAGGCTAAAGTTTGTGTGTTTGCGCAAACTTCCAGTGTAAAGTTTAGGCCGAATCTCAAAGGGACTAAGGAAAATGAATCTCTGGCCACACCCAGCGCCGGAGAAAGGCCCTATTCAGGCTAAAGTTTCTGCGTTGGCATAAAATGCCTGCGCAAATTGCAGGATGAATCTCAAAGGAGATAAGGAAAATAAATCTTCGACCGCACCCAGTGCCGGAAAAAGGCTCGATTCAGGGCAAGCGCAAAATGCAGGCCAAATCTCAAAGGGGCTAAGGAAAATGAATCTTCGGTCGCACCCAGCTCTGGAGAAAGGCCTGATTCATGCTAGATTTACCGTACTGGTGCTAACTACCAGCACAAAGTGCAGGCTGAATCTCAAAAGGGCCTAGGAAAATGAATTTCTGGCTAATGTTAAGGTTGGGGAAGCATGAATCAGAACATAAACATTCAGGTACTGGCCTCAACATCCAACACAATAACAAGACATGTTACGTAAGACAAATACATAAAAACTCTTACGATTATTGATGTCGAAGTTAAGTGAGGCAGCTGCAGGTCGAGGCTGCAAACCTAATCCCGACAGACAGCATGGCCACAGGACGAGTTTCAAAAAGCGTGGGCAAACACAAATGAAGGCAAAACCAAGCAAGAAAATTCATTTCAAAAGTTAACAACAAGAAAATGAAAAAAACAATATCAAGCTAAAAATTCTTCATCCCTCAGCAGGGGAAAAGACAAATAAAGAGAAAAGAGATCCTTCTTCTTTAGGGCTTCATTGTACTAATTTCTTCTCTGGCCTTCATGGAACTAATCACCCCACCTTCACCTCCTGCATTGGCCCCCTTGGCGTCACCGCCCTTCTTGGAGCTGCCAGTGGTTTGAGCAACTTCCTCAGCAGGAACCACAATGTCTTCAACCAGTTTATGAGTCCCTCTGGAGAAATGTGCATCGGCCTCTGGGGGGATACCGTCGGGGGTCCAACTGTCAAGCTCGGCCAATGACATCCCTGGATACAGTTGGGAGAAATACTCAGTGAAGTTGTATTCCTGGAAAAGAATAAAGGAATCACTAAGGCCAGCTCGCAGTTGATCTTCATCCTCCGTACTAGAGTAGAGGTCAATGGTTTTCATCAGAGCCCCGCTCAATAGCTCGGAGGCCTTATTTATCCGCACCAAGCGGGAATGAAGCCTCAAGAAGTCTGGAGTGAAGGCCCACTCTTGGAATTTTCTTAGCTCAGCGTTCTTGACCTCAGCACGGTTCAGAGAGCTCTGCAAAGAGCCAGTTACACCCTTCTCAAGCTCCAGATCCTGCTCCAGCTCTATAACACGACGAGCCTGGGAATACAGGGAGGCATGGCTGAGTTTCAACTCAGATACTTTCTCCCACAAGCTGTCGTTCTCTTCCTGCACGACCCTGGCGGAGCAGAGGTGCTAGAAAGAGAAAGGAAAAGTGAATAACCACAAAGGAAAACAAAGGAAAAGTAAATAAAGAAAAAGATAGGACAAACCTCAAGAACGGCCGCCGTTAACCGGTCGGCCAAAGAGTTGGTACCGATGACATTCAGGGAGCGTTCGCGCAGCCAGTAGTGAAGTATGGAACGGGCAGGGCCTGGGAGACCAGTTCTGTTCGTGCAGAGGCACTGCGCAAAGGACCTAGAGCAGATCTCCTGGAAGAAGAGTCATGCGCAAACGGAGGTGAAAAGGGGATCGCTGAAACAGGTCGGGTCACCAAAGTGAAAACCTGATGACTGGTCTCGAACGTCTCCTGAACTTTCTCCGAGATGAAGGCGCATGGAGGTAGGTTGGGACCTGCACCACTATCTTATCTCCTCCTCCGCAGCTTGCGGCAGGTCCTCTTCAGAGCCGGCTCATCGTCGTTGACATCAATTTCAGAGACATCACTCGCTTCCACTTGTTGATCAATGACGCCAGCCGCGTCATCAGTATGGGAGGCTAGACGGCTCCTCCCATCATGGGGAGGGAGCCTCGACAGGTCCCCAAGAAAGGTCGCCACAGACATTCTGCAAAAACAAAAATAATAAAATTAGAAAGCAATAATAAATAAAAAAGAAGTGGGAAGAGAAAAGGAAAACAACAGGTAGAGTTGATAATCCAGCCAAAGTAGTGAATACCGCTGAAATCAGAGATACCCTAGCTGGAAGAAAGGGCGTCAGGGAAAAATGGTAGGCCGATGACACTAAGGGTAGAATCACGCAAGAGGTGGTCCTACCTGATGCTCACGACCATAAGGCAAGAAATAGAAGGTTGTAGAGGAAATACTTCAACAGCAGAAGGACAAGAACCCCGCCCCCTTTCTGACTTGGAGCTCCTCTTCCACAAAGACAAATCGCATTCACTCAACGCGAGTGGGAAGATCAGTCAACAGCTTGACCCCATCCTGCTGGAATTTCAAGAAAGTCCAGTCCGGGGGAATTCTAGCAGAAATGAAAAAATACGCAGAATAGAGTAACCGAATGTTGGACACGGAAGAGGCGGCACAAGACCTCAAAACCTAAAAAAACCCTAACAGAGTTTGGGGGAAGGCCGGTCAAGCCTCACTCGTAAAAGGCCAGAACGGTCTGAAAAAAGGATGAAAGTGGAAACCTAAGACAACATTGCTTGAGAGTCTCGAGATAAACGACGATCATGCCCTCGGGGACATCTAGGACTTTTTGACTGACTCCCAAAAGAAGGATATGTTGGCGGATGTCATTAAAAATGATGTTCTGAGCATTGTAGGCGGTCTCCACGACATGAAGAGTCACTCGAAACTCAGGGTTAGTAGTGTCGTAGTATGAATCTGCTTTTGGGGGACCAACGGTGGAGACCATGGTAATAAAATAAAATGAAGGAGAGAAGGAAGATAGAAGAAGGCAGAAAGGGGTAACTAAAAGAAGGGCAAAAGTTTTTAGAGAACCAAAAAAGCCAAGCGGACGGAATCGCATAGAGGGGTAGCAGTAAAAGAAAAATGGCAAAGGATATGAACAGGTGAAAAGAAAAAAGGAAGATAAATCGGACAAGGGAAGTTAATTCCCTCGACAGACAGGGCGACAAAAAAGTAATGATAACCGCCTAGGGAGAAAGGGAAGATTACGCAGGCAGAGAGCAAAAAACCGTCAGAACGGAACACGTGGTGAACATCCGGACAGGTAGCGTAACCGTCAATAAGTGCATTAATAAAAATGAGGTCATGCGTTAGCGGGCGGTTTCAAAAAACAAAAGGAGCGCCAAAATGCTACCTGCTCCCTGGAACGCTACCGGCTCTTAGGAACGCTACCTGCTGCCTGGAAGTTATGGATAAAAGGTAGGAAAATCCAAGCTCCAATACAGCCATCGACCTTCTTGTCCATCAACGTGGTCAAGCCATCGTTTGGGGGGACTTGATAATGTATGGGCCTAAATGGCCCAATAAGCGTCAGGAAAGGAAGAACGCACAACCTGTTTTCCCAGGGACGCTACCTGAGCGCGGAATCATGCCAGTAGTGGTTATACAGGTGCTAATGGGACAACTTCAGTCCCATCAGCCACCAAACCACATATAACAAGAAAGAATGTTAGACACAAGGTACGATTTTCCAATCAGTCTACTATTCACTTAGATACACTTCTACATGGCTTCAAGGGCTAACGGGAGGGTCGGAGCAGGCACAACCCTGGGCCTGCCTACCTGACCTTTCTCTGCCTGTCTTGTAGTTCAGGTGTATATTGGGTTGGTGTGGATCACTGCTGAACATACTACAAATTTTGGTATTAACATACTCTAACAACCAAGTTGTTTTGTAGCATAGGTAAGTTACGTCTGAAGCACTTACACTCAACAATTAAAGCACCTACAAGGTATACTATAAGCACCAAGTCATTTTCATAAATTATAAAAGAATCACATACCAGCTACATTGTATATTATAAAAGAAGCACTTACACGCAACAATTGAACCACCTACAAGGTATATTATAAGCACCAAGTGCTTCTTTTATAGCTAGTATGTGCTTCTTTAATACTCTAAGCACCAATTTTTTTCCATAACACACACTACTAGAAAGGTAGCTATTAGAGACAAAATTTGGAGACAATCTTTCAAATTTGTCTCAAATACTCCCTTTTGAGACAAAAACAACAATGTGTCTTAATTACTTATTTGAGACATATTAAGCGAGACAGATGTTATGATATTGTCCCAAAAAATAGTTATTAAGACACTTTTTAAAGACAGTTTAACATATTGTCTTGAATATGTAGAATTGAGACACTCAGTTAAGACGGTAAATTTTACTATCTCATTAACTACAATTAAGACACTTATTTAGGACAACTAATAATTTATTGTCCTAAAAAAGGTATTTGAGACACTTTTAAAAGACAATTTTCAAGGTTGTCTTTTTAATTAATTTTTTTTCAACTAGGTTAAAAAATGATGATCAATAGTGGTATATGTATTCCTTATAGTTTTCCTAATCATCAACATTTATCATATCATCAAATGTTGATTTTTTTTCTTGTAACTTCTTATAGCTACCAATTTTTCATCAAAATTTTAACAATTAAACTAGTTCCTAGTACCAATTCAATGAATGAAGCCTCTATGTCTACAATTGTAATTGTATTGATTTTTTTGTTTAGAATACTATATAATTTTACTATATTTGATATGATTTTAAGTCTATTAAATTCAGTTTAGTAACACAAGACATTTCTTCAGTCCAAATTTATACTATCCGGGCCGAAACCGGAGTTTATGTTAAAGTTATTATATATTCTATTAATGTTTTTAAAATGTATTTAGTATTCAATAAAGCAAAATATAGTACCGGTGTTTAAAAAAAGGACTTACATGTTTGAATGAAATTTGCAGAGTGAAAAATTGTAATTCTAACGTATAATAGCATCAATCGATAAGATTAATTAGCTAGAATGAGTAGAGCCCGCCATTCAAAAAAATACTGAATCAGAGAGACTGTCTTTTTTTGACACTATCCGCCATTCTTAAATTTTAAAATTTCCACTTTCATTAATCCAAATTTTACCTATATTATATGCATGATTCTATCTCTTGAAAGACTGTCTTTATTTTGTTCATGCTATAAAATGTTAATAAACTCATAACCATTTATGAATATAGAACCTTCAAATCTAAAACTAGTAAAATGTCAAAAATTATTCACATATTTAAAAAAGGATAAATTTGAAACATAAAATTATTAAACCAAACACTCTAGGAAAAAACATAACTTTTTTATATAATTAATAATTTAAATATTCACCAAATTCAATAGGTTGGTATTTATTTATACAAATATTTATATAATGGTAAAATCTTGGGAAAGACCGTCTTTCCATAGGCATATGGAAAGACGGGGTTGAATTGAAATTATAGAAAGGTAAAAGGTTTTAGTTGCAATATTAAAAGTTTATTATGCAACATTTATGAGTGATAGGTTTATTACCCGATTAATACAACCCAAAAATTTTATTTTGATTTATTCAAATTTACAGTTTAAACCTTGGGCTTTTCATAACTTATGGAAATATCGTTTTTCAAGAAACGAGCTCATAGAGAAATTGAGTTTAATTTTATTTATATCATAGGTATAATTTATTTATTAGCGGAGAAAAGATAGAGAAATGAAGAGAGTACTACATAATTAGTGGGGTCGGTGTAACTGCAACGTAATTTTTAAAAAATAATTAAAAAATGTCATCTTTTATTTATTGTCATATTACGAGAATCTCACTCATTACTTTTCTGTACTAATCTAGAAGTGAGATTGAATAATTAATTTAAATAAATATAAATGTAACTAAATTTGTGTTTACTTAATTGTCTTTCTAAAATTGCTGAAATAGCTATAAAGGTACATTTTTGAATTATGACATAGATAAAGGGATTTTCCTTTGCCTTAAAATACTCTACATAAAGTAATGTAGTGCATATATTCTTCAACTCAACTAATTTTTGTTTGAATATTCTTTTTTGTGACATTTGATTATTATTATTATTACTTATATTTTATTTTACTATTATTCAGTCCAATTCAAATTAAGTGCACAGAACATAAAATAAGAAATTGAAAATTAAATAAATTTTAAACTAAACTTTAATTCTCTTCAATTTATATATCTTATCTTCAATTCATTCAATTTATTAAAAAATAATTAATTAATTTTTTCTATCTTTTTTATACTCCCTCCATTTTTTATTTATGGCACCATAGGTTTGGGTGCTTGGATTTAAGTGGAAAAAAATAAATGGATGAAATTGAATGTAGAAAGTAAAAAAGTAAAATGAGTGGATGGAATTGAAAGAATCTTGCCAAAAATGGAAAGAGTGTCAAATAAAAAGAAAACATTCATTTATAGTAAGTGTGTCATAAATAACAAGGAGTACCACGTTTAATTTTTGTTCAGTCAACAATTCTCATAAATAAAGTACAGGACTTTATTAAATGTTGGTTGTTTTACATTTAATACGATCATTTGAAATTACATGCAATCCGAACTTATAAAGTTAATCCTCATCTTATATCCTTTTTAAATGTGTGTTACACTATATTTTGATATAGCGTATTCTATTATATCACCTAACAGTTAGATCAATCATACCAAACTTAGTTCATAAAATTTTTAAAGTCAGATTCTAATAATTTTTTAAGAGTCCGTTTCTTGAAAAATTGTATTTTCATACATCATGGAATAACCAATGTTTAAACTGCAAATTATAAGAAATGATGGGGGGGAATTGGGTTGCATTAATCGGGTAATAAACTTTATAATAATTTTTAATATTGGAACTAAAACCTTTTACCCTTTTATTATTCGAATTAAACTCTGTCTTTCCATAAACCTATGAAAAGACGGTATGTCCCAAGACTTTGTCTTATTTTAAATATATTTAAAAGTTTTAAAATTTAAGGAAATCTCACTATAATATATGGAACAACATCAAATCAGCTCATTATTTATATGAGTTATAAAATGACGTCATTTAATCGTCATTTAATCGTTAGACGATCTAAAACCAAACTTATAATATATTTTTTATTTAAAATTGATAAACTTTAATTACAAATTTAAATTTATATTTTATAAAAGATATTTTTTCTATTTATCGTAATATTAAAATATCTTATTTTATATTTTAAAATTATATATAATTAAATATATTAGTAATTAAAGGTAGAGTCCGTCTCTTGAAAGTTGGTATTTCCATGACTTATGGAAAGACCAAGGTTTAAAGTACAAATTAGAAGAAATCAAGATAAAGTTTGCTGGTTGCATGAATCGGGTTATAAACTTTATAACTACTACATGTTTCATAATAAATTTTTAATATTGCAACTAAGACCTTTAACATTTTATTATTTTAATTAAATTTCGTCTTTCCATAATCATATGGAAATACGGTTTTTCCGTATAGTTTGCCTTAAACGTATGGTCTTGAAGACAATTAAAAACAGAAAAATGACATTTAAAGTAATTAGAAGAGTACTTTTAATGAAGTGGGAGTCTTTTTATGCTATTATTTTTGTTAAGATTACACGTGGTTGCCAAGGGTGGCAATTAGACCAACAAATGTCCTCCATGCATGCATGAAATGATCTGTATCTTTTCCACGTGGAGCCATCCCAGCCGTCTGTCTGTGCATTGACTCTGTTTCTATACGAACGTGGACGCATCACAGCCGTATATTAGCACTCGTAGTTTTGGCCATTGGCACGTGATCTGCACAGCCG
>JAULKM010004172.1:0-15212 GCA_032355605.1 Rubia tinctorum | reverse complement strand
CTTCGGTTGGGTTCTGCCCCAATGACCTCATCACTGTTCCCAGCTCCTTTGTGGTGATGCAACCTTAATTGCAAGACAGTCATTAGATATATTATACTTGTTAGAGAAACTCATGTACATTCCTAACTATTGGTAGCAGTGAAAATATGAATTATATAAAAGAAACAATGAACCAGAATCCATATAGTGAAGCAAAGCAAATACTCCCCATGAAGTGGGATTAAATTTCTCTTCTCCCACACTAATACTTCAGAACGCCATACATGGCTGTCCTAACAATTTAGCACTTCAACAAGTGGGGAAGAGACGTAAGCATTTCACAGAAGAAAAATTAAAAACCAATGTAACTGCCAAACATCATTATGCAGGGTTGACTACATGGATCATACTGTATCTTTATGATCAGTTGAGATACATGTTATGTTACTAGATGTTTTATTCCAAGTCTTCAAAGGTCAAATCGCGCACTTTTCTGTTTAATTTTCGCAAGTGGCTTCTTCTTTCCTATCATATTGGGAGTTGGGACATACTAGAGCATTAGCAATCTCAGATGTACACATACAGACCATAATTCTCCAATAATTTCCAGATTTGGGATAACCCTACTTTGTTTCCATCAGTGTTACTACTTAAAATGGCCACATATTCTGGCTATTCTTATTTTTCCAGTCGAATACCTAACTTCATTTCAGAGAGAAGATCACATAACCCCTGCCTTCCCCAAAAACTTTCATTAGCATCACAGCAAGCAAAAAAATTACACCGAAAATTTTGGCAGCTATTAAAATAAGGTTTTTTAAACCCAGTCCCAGTGAGAAAAGAATCAATTTACAAAAACCCATACTATCAAATCAAAAATGTATACACCATATTCTCACTACTGCCACTCACATTTTATGAAGTAAATGAAGTACACAATTCCACAATTAGATCACAGCACCCCTAGCTACATCCTCACAAAACTTACATTTACCATAGTTAGATTAAGGTATTCGATTTCCTCGCACAAAATTCCACACAAACGAAAACAAATCTTATTTATCTCCAGCCAACATTCAAAAATCAACACAAAACGGCGGATCGTCTAATTAATTAAAGACCACAGGCAAAAGAAAAGGACACGGAACAGATCGAGTGGCGATTCTCACAACAGCATCATCGCGAAGTCAAAGCTACGAACTGATGATATTATATGCAAAATGAAACAGGAAAACAAAAAGGAAGTATACCATCGCCATCCTTGTCGAAGAGGCTGAAAGCCTCCTTGAACTCAGAGATCTGCTCCTCGGTCAACTGCTCAGCCATTATCGTCTCCTCAAACGCGAAACCCTAGCAACAACGACCCTCGAGCTACTGTGTGACTGTGTGTTTCTGGTCTCCGCTTTAAACGAGGCTCTGTCTTAATTATATACTCGAGGAGGTGAAGTGTATATTCCGTGTCTGGTGGGGTCTAGCATCTTTTGACTTGGTCAACTGTTAAAATTTTCTCACTTTTCTTACCGTTTTATCTGGGAAAGGGTAAGAAATCACAAAAAAAAAACCACACAGGTTCATAAGGGTGCAAGAAACCACAATCTCTCATCTGGTGGGGTATCCCGATATACTAATCTCACAATATGTTTTTGTTTTCTTGATTTTTTATCTACAATATCCTTCAAAAATATTTCAAAAAATTATTTAAAGAGATATATACCAATATAACCCTACCTACTTGACTAAATACCAATATAACATTTAGATAATTTTTAGTGTAAAATTAACCCTAACTACTTAATGTAAGTGCCAATATAACCCTCAAACTCCATTTCAAGCATTGACTTCCATTTTCCGGTGTTGACTGTTTGTAAAATGTCTAAAATACCCTTAGTGTTACAATCTGAATTTGAGTTGACAAATTTACCCTTATAGTTAGCCAAACCGCCGCCGGACCACCTCCGGACTGCCTTCGGACCACCGTCGAACCGTTGTTGCACCGCCTTCGTAACATGTAGGGTTATATCAGCACATTGTGAAAACTGATAGGGTTATATCAGCACATTCTTAAAACTTATAGGGTTATATCAGCACATTCATAAAAAGTGTAAGGTTATATTAGTACATATTATAAAAGTTAAATGAGTGGTACTTGACTAGCCTTAACGGGTGACCACATCATCATATACACCATTATCACATTATAACATCTTATACACCATAAAATTCGACATCATAACACCATCATTCATATTAAACATTATTGTCACATATTGTAGCCTCATTTCAAAACTCATGAATATTAAAAATCCTAGGTAGAAAAACACAACAAAATAACAACCACACACAACAACAAAAGTCATCCAACCATCAATGCAGACTAAACACAACAAAATAAACAAAATATCATCAAAACCCATATATTCTATAGTATCAGCTGATATAACCTACACTTTTTGTGAATGTACTGATATAACCCTATCAGTTTTCATAATGTGCTGATATAACCCTACTTGTTACGACGGTGGTCCAGTGAAAATATTTGGGATATTAATGACTCTAAGGGTAATAAAGTTATTTCCTTTTTTTATAAGGGAAATGTATTTTTACAAAATTCCGACTAAAAGTTTCCGAAGAGGGTTATATTAGCACTTACACTGATTATTTAGGGTTATATTGGCACTTATGTTAAGTAGATAGGATTATAAAAGCACTTTTCTCTTATTTTTTTGGTAGGGGTGAAATTGACTTTTCCATCAAATCAGGCCTTCAACTGTCGGAATGGGTAAAATTGTACTTACATCAACTAGGTAGGGTTATATCTACACTTTCAGTTATCAAAAGGTTATATTGGCACTTATGTCAATTAGATAGGGTTATAAAAGCATTTTTCTTTTTTAAAAACAAAGTATGATATATGCAAAAAAATAAATAGAATATTTAATATTTTTTGTAAAAAATGAAATTAAATTTAAAAAATGTTATTAAATTTCACATTCAGTTTATTTTGGGTGGAAAAAATTATTTAAATTAAATGTTAATGTTAAAATTAATGAGAAAGATAGAGAAAATTAAGTGTGTTCCATGAATAGTAGAGAAAGTGGTTTCTACCATTGTGAAAGAAAAATGGAGTGGCTTCTTAGGATGAGGTGGAAGAGAGAGAGAGAGAGAGAGTAATAATATATTTAATTGCTAAGTAACCACTTGTGATTTCTTACCATTGCACAAGGTCTAATAATTGATAGATACTCGCTCCATCCCCGGTCACATTTCAAAGAATTTTTTCCACAGTTATCAAGAAATATGTTTGACAATTAGTATGTTTAACTACATATAATATCGGCATATAAAAGTTTAGAAACTATTTGTTACGACAAATCCAACAACATCACACATAATAATATTGTTGCTTATATTTATTCAAATATGTGGTCAAACCTTGATAGATAATAGTGTCAAATAATAAAGTGTGAAATTTCAGATGAGATAAAGGCATTAGTAGAGGAAGGGGCCATTAAAGGTAGTTATATCGGACCATTAAAGGCACTTTCAAAGTGCGTTTTCTGGTTCCGTCTTTGATCAAAATCGATCAAAGGCAGTTCTGTTAGACTAAGTCTTATAGATAATTAGTATTTGAGTTTGTATTGGTTTCAAACTCTTTCATGTAATCCTCTATATATCTTTCATCACTTAATAATATTGTCATTACGGGAAATATATTTTTCAATATGGTATCAGAGCAAAATACGATTCTGAACCAAAAAAAATTTAAAATTTTCTTTCCCCCTTCATCGCAGCCCTAGCTGCGTTCTCTTCCCCCTCAGACACTCTTCTTCCCACTGCCTCTAAACCCTACAAGCCCAGGTTTTTCTTTTCTTCTCCTGGAAGCTTCCAATGGCCGAGAGACTCCCCCATGGCACACTCAACACTCTCATTCATCTCCTCATGGTCAAACTATCGTCTTCAAACTTCATTCTCTGGCAAACACATGTCACTCATGTCCTTAAATCTCATAATCTATTTGGTTTTCACGATGGCTCCCTACCTTGTCATGTGATACCCACTGAATTGGACTCGGCTTCTTCATCTTTTGCGTCAGTCATCTCCTCTCCTAGGCCCGCTGCATCTATTTTAACTGCAACCATTCACGCCAAGGTCACCGCTGATCGTGAAGCCTGGCTCACCGACGATTGTCGCATCTTTGGCCTGTTGTTCGCAACCTTGTCCGATGAAGCCATGACTGACGTCATCGGCTGTAGAACCTCTAAGGATATATGGGATCGTCTTCATGGCCTGTATCAAAATGCTTACAAATCCAACTTTCTTTAACTCTGTGATCATGTATTAAACTTGAATCAAACTGGGTCCGTTGTTGATTTACATTCCAAGTTCAAAGCTATTTTTGGCAAGCTTCCTGTCATGGGATCTTCGGCGTCTAATGACGACCAAGTTCTTTGGTTTTTGCGCGCTCTCAGGCTTGAGTATAAGGATCTTAGTGCACCTATATTGTCCCAGACACCGTCTCCTTTATACGTCAATATTGTTGCTGGGGCTACGAACCACAAAGCCTTTCTGAAGTCTTTTTCAGGTTTAAGTCCGTCTCCAGTATCCGGTACTACTCCTATTGCATTCACTGCTTTAGATTACGTAGAAGAAGAGCGCACGTGGGACCACGCGCCGATGAGAGTTGGTGGCTCGTGGGGCTCATGCGCCCCACGTGGTGGCTATTCTGGTAGCCGTCGTGACGGTCACGGTTCAGGGACTGGTTCTGGAGGCAATTATGCTGGCAGGGGTTGTCCTCATTACACATAGCGTGGTCGTGTTGGTCATTTTTCCGCTACATGATATCCCATGTTGGCCCAGGCACGTCGTCTGGATTTGACTCACTTGGCTGAAACTTTTCAGTCCTCTCTGCAGCTAGATCTATCTTCTCGAACTTCGGACTGGTACATTGATACGGGGGCCACAAACCACATGGCCTCCTCTGATTCCATCCTTGAGAGCGTCACTTCATATAATGGTAACTCTCATGTTTATGTTGGTAATGGTGCACCTATTTTGATTTCTCATATTGATGATTTTGGCTTCCTTCTAATTTACTATTGTCTGATGTCTTAGTTATACCTGATATTACTAAGAATCTTCTATCTATCAGTAAGCTCACCAGAGATATATATGTTCTTATTACTTTTGATGACCGTAACTTTGTGATTCAGAGCAAAGTATCCAAGACGGCGTGGGCAGAGGCCACAGTGAGGGTGGTATGTACGGTTTGGATCAGGGGGAGGACGCAATTGTATCTTTTCTACAGCAAAATAAAGGACGTGCATTATTTGAGCTTTGGCATGCTTGGCTGGGACATGTGTCCAACAATGTTATTTCTAGTTTGCAAAAGTCAAGAGTACTTTCTGTTTCTTCCTTATTACCCAAATCAAACACATACGCCCCTTGTGTTCTGGCAAAGGGACATCGGTTGTCGTTTGTTGAAAATCATAAACGTGTTTTGCATGTATTGGATTTGGTTCATTGTGACCTTTTGAATCCCTCCTCCATTTTATCTGCATCTGGATTTGCTTATTATGCTTTGTTTGTTGAAGATTTTTCTTGACTCACCTGGTTGTATCCGCTTCATCGCAAGTTGGGGTTTGTTGATATTTATCTGTAGTTTGAGGCATTGGTTGAAAACCAATTTTTGGCAAAGATTAAGGTGTTTCAGAGTGATGGTGGTTCCGAGTTTCTCAACACTCTTCTTTTCTCCCATTTTGCCTCTAAGGGCATCCACCATCAAGTTTCTTGCCCCTACACTCCGGAAAAAATGAGCGAGAAAAATATCGTCATGTTGTAGAAATGGGGTTGACTATGCTCTTTCACTCGCATTTTCCACTATCTCGTTGGGATGATACCTTTGCCACGGCACTTTACATCATCAACCGCCTACCTACTCCAATCCTGCATGGTTCTACTCCCTACTGTCTACTTTTTTACCAAGATCCCATTAACTTGAATTTTCACCCTTTTTGGGTGTCGGGTTTTCCCTTATGTTCGGCCGGCTGCTCTTCACAAGTTGTCACCTCGTAGCATTCCGTGCATTTTTATTGGTTACAATTCAAATTATTGGGGGTTTTGATGTATTGATCCATCTTCAGTCCGAGTTTATGTAACTCGACATGCCCGTTTTGATGAGTTTTGCTTTCCTTTTACCTCTTTCTTTGTTGCGGCAGCTAGATCACCATTTTTTACCTTAGATGTCTCTGCTTTTATTGACCCTGAGCCTGATTCCTTACCAGTGTTAGCTCTTTCATCTCCTGTTCGCCCCTCTCCCTGTCGGACATATTTATCCGGTTTTGATACTCAGGTGGTCGCTCTTAAAGTTCTAGTCTTATCTCCACATTCCAATCCTCCTGCCTCATCGACTTCATCATCTTCTGATAGTTCCTTGCATTCATCACCTATACGGACCCATCGGATGATGACTCGATCTACCACCAGTGTTATTTAGCGGCAAAATTACTCAGATCTTGCGGCACAAGATTTTCTTGCTGCTTTACTCTCATTGATAAAACCTATAGACTATCGTTCTGCTCTCCCTGATCCTTCTTGGGTAGCAGCTATGGATGCGGAGATTGCTGCCCTTCGGAGTCAGCATAATTGGGAGTTAGTTCTGCGTCCTTCGGACGTCAACATTGTGGCTCCAAGTGGGTATATCGCCTCAAGTATCGTCTTGATGGCAACATTGACCACTATAAAGCTTGTCTAGCTGCTTAGTGGTTCTCTCATATTCCAGGCTTCGATTTTAATCACACCTTCAGCCCTGTGGTCAAGGCCTCGACAGTTCGCATAGTTTTTTCCATTGTTACGATGTGCTCTTGGCCATTTCATCAGTTGGATGTTAAGAATGGCTTTCTTAATGGTGTTCTTAACACTCCAGTGTATATGGCTCAGTCTGTCAGTTATAAAGATCCCCTTAGCCCAGATCATGTTTGTCGCTTGCACAAGGCTATTTATGGTATCAAGAAAGCACCTTGAGCTTGGTTCCAGCGGTTTAGCAGTTACTTGGCTCGAATTGGTTTTCGGTGCAGTACTGCTAACACTTCCTTGTTCGTTCTCTCTCGTGGGACATCCTTAATCTATCTCTTTGTCTACATCGATGATATTATTCTCACCGGGAATGACTCCACTCTTCTTTACCAGTTTATCACTCGCACTCATTAGGAGTTTACAATCAAGAACTTGGGTGCCCTTCACTATTTCCTTGCCCTTGAAGTTACACCCACTGCCTCTGGTCTTCTTCTAGGTCAAGCAAAGTATGCTTGTGAAATTCTGACTCGTGCGGGGATGTCGAATGCTACTCCCATCCCCGCTCTATTTTTGCAGAACTCTCAGCTTCTCAGCAGCACTAATTCTCGGTTTTCAAACTCGACACTCTATCGCTCCTTGGTTGGTTCCTTGAAGTACCTAACCATTACTTACCCGACTCTGGCTTTTGCAGTTAACTGTGTCAGTCAGTTTCTCTAGGACCCCAGGGATGCTCATTTTGCTGCAGTCACTCGGATTCTTCACTATGTCCGCGACATAATTCACTTTTGTCTCACCTTCCATGCTGCTAGTTTCCCTGAGGTGCTGAGTTATTCAGACGCTGATTGGGCTCATTCTATCGAGACTCATCGCTTTACTTATGGATATGTTGTCTTTCCTAGTGGTATTCTATTGTTGTGGAGCTCTAAGAAGCAGCCTATTGTTTCTCGATCGAGTACGGAGTCTGAATATCGGGCTTTAGCGAGTACTGCTTCTGAGGTCGTCTGGTTATCTCACTTATTGCGTGATCTTTGGGTTTCTCTCTCTAGGGCGTAGCTCTTGTTATGTGATAACAATAGTGCCATTTTCTTGGCCCAAAATCTCGTGGCTAACAATCGGACCAAGCACATGTATATTGACTACCACTTTATTCGTGAGCTGGTTTCTGCTGGCAAGCTTCGTGTCGCCCATGTTTCCATTACGCTATAGATTGCAGATATATTAACCAAGGGTCTTTCCCATCCTTTTTTTGAGTTTTTCAAATCCAAACTTTGCGTCTCTGAGCATCCGACGCTTCACTTGAGGAGAGGTGTTAGACTAAGTCTTATAGATGATTAGTATCTTAGTTTGTGGTGATTTCAAACTCTTTCATGTAATCCATTATATATCTTTCATCAATTAATAATATTGTCATTACGGGAAATATTTTGTTCAATAAGTTCAAGAACCACATTTAATAGGGTCTGAAATAAGTTTGGAACTTGAAACATATTTCTGACCTTCCAAAAAAATAGCTGCTAGAAACCAATCAATTTTCGGTAGTGCTAAACAAAGCAATGCAGCGACATCAACGTAACAACAGCCTCAACACAACATCAGACAGTAATATATAACCAACTCAGCAATACATGATCCTTAATATATAATCCTGCGCTGGATATGCATAATATCCAGCGGCGTTCAATGTCGATCTGGAGCAGTGAACGCCTTAACAGGAAAACTCGATCTCCATCGGAGTCTCCACCTTATCCAATCCAACGGCGTTGATCTCTAGTGGTCAGCAACATCGATCTCCAGTCTAGCGGTTTCGATCTCTAGCGGTCTCGATCTCTAGCGGTCAACGGCATCAATCTCAGTCCAGTAGCGTCGATCTCCAGCGGCCAGCAACTTCGATGTGGAGGCGACCAGAAGATGCCAGTTCAGGTGACCTATAGAGGGTGGCGACGGTGGAGTTTAGGCGGTGGAGCTGGGGAGATTGGGCGGGGGTGGGGGTGGAGGGAGGTCGAGGGTGGACAGATGGTGGAGAGTGGGCGGCGGTGGTAGCGGCGGCAGAGGTTAGGGTTTAGGGTGGGGAGAGAGTTGATGGGAATAGAAGCGTATGCGTGGTGGAAAAAGTTGAAAAAATTAAATGTGTGGAAGATGGGGTGAAAACCCTAATATTGTGCCAACGAAGTCAGCCTTTTAAAGGTGGCTCGATAATTAGAACCACCTTTAAAACAAATAGATGACCTGGGAGAGCACTTCCAAACTCAGAAGTGCTTTTGGATCCTAACTAAAAGGGGTTCTACACGTAGACCCGCCTTTGATCGTATGCCATTAAAGGATGTTCCGCCTTTAGTTGATTTTAAACCGCCTTTAAAATGAAAAAGGTGACCTGGTAGGCACTTCCAAACTCGGTACCTCTTTTGGACCTCAATTAAAGGCGGTTCTGATGGAATGACCTTATAACACCCGCCTTTAATAGAGCCTTATTCACTAGTGAGGATATATGATTGTCGGGACAGTTTAATCAGATTTCAGATTATTCAATTCGATTTAGTCAGATTGACAAATAAGAAATCATACACCAAAATTGAATCATATTATTAAGAAAATCGAATTAATAAAACTGAATTTAGAATTTGGTTTTTGGATTTAAATCGAACAAGCCAAAAAAATGAATTACCTAAATTTGTATTGATAAAAAATATACATCATTTGTTTCATTATATACAGCACACATTCTTTTTTGGTTCTTTTCTTTTCTATTGGCACACTTTCATTTTTAGAAAGATTCCTTCAATTTCATCCACGTTTCTACTTTTTAGTTTTTCAATTCAATTTCATACACTTATTTCATTCACATAAATCTAAGTATGTAAACCTATGATGTCATACATAGAGAATGGAGAGAATACAATTTTAAAAAAAAAATCAACACAATTTAACCCAACTTTAAGAGTTTAACTACAAAACACATTACATACTTATGCACGTTGTAACACACTAACATATAATGTAGGTTCAATTCATCAAATACATAATCCAACAAGTAAAAAACAAATTCAATGATCAAAACCTTAATAGGTTTACATACTCCCTCCATCCCACGGAAATTGGCACAATTTCTATTTTCGTCCGTCCCACGAAAATTGGCACAATCCAATTCTTATCTAAAGTGGTAAAATATGAGCTTATACATTTACTATATTATCCCTCAGGAGGTTGGTTAAATCTACTAGTCAATTCTTCCATTACCAAAATACTCTTACTTTGTTTCTCATCAACACTCCCACCTCATCTTGCATAAAATACTGATCCAAAAGTAATTGTGTTAAATTCTATGAGACGGAGGGAGTAATAATTTAGTATATTTTAAATTTTAGAGTCTGTCTCATGCAAGACGGTCTCATGATGAGACCGGAGGCTAATGGAAATAAAAACTAGAGGAAAATTAAATTTGGGGTTAAACACGTGATTATTTTAGTCTTAGGGTTCTATTTAAAATGCTTGAATAGACTGAAGGACTGAAATGCAATTACGGGAAAATTAAACATAGGTCTAGAGTTTTATTCTTCTCCAACGAAGCTCCAGGCGAGGCGTGGTTACTAATAGAATATTAAATGAATTAAAATCAGGTTAAGAAAGAAATACCCTTTCTGATTGGTTTTTTATATAACCCTTTTCATATCTGATTCTGTCTTGTATACCCTTTGTACTCAGTATATATATATATATATATATATATGAATACACACAGCCACAATTATTTATGGGTTTTACATTCTATCAGTCAATTAATCTCAATAACTATTGGGACCCATTAAATACAAGCTAGTGGGATGGGAAATTCCCATTGTTTTCTAGTTTGGGATTATGATCAAATGGGTTTTATAGTATTGGGTTACAAGGAGAAATGTGATTGGGATCCCAATCTTTCCATATACCCATTTAAAATTGGGTAATTATGGGTACCCAATTAATACCCGATCACTTTCCGTCTTTTGATGAATGTATTATTTAGTATAATTAAACTCATTCAAGCATGAATATTTTTTACTCTTTTCTGATTATTTCCATAGTTACATTTTTCAAATTTCATCAAATTCCTACGACTGTAAACGAGTTTGTTTGAGTTCAAATCGTTTAAATTATTTCGAACTCGGTTCCATTCGATTGAACTTGTAAAATCATGATTCATGTCGAGCTCGAGAGAAATTAAATTAGTTCGAGCTCAAAATTGGGCCATGAATAAATATATTATATTATTTACATTATATTATATTATATTTAATAAAAATGAAATATACATAATGTGTTGGCTCTGTAAACTCGACGAGATTAACAAACAATATTAGTTGGATTCGATCTCGAAGTCGAATATTGTACGAGCTCGAATGATGTACGAGCTTGAATGTTGTACGAGTTTGAGCTCGAACTCGAATATTGTACGAGTTCGAGCTCGTATACTGTACGAGCTCGATCAAATTCGAATTCAAATCGAGATTTGACCGAGTTGTTTACAAACAGTTTGCTTCATTTACACCAGAACTGTTTACGAGCTCGAGCTTCGTCACAGTAGGGACATAAACGAATCGAACTGTTTACGAGCATCTCTATCAAACCTTGACTCAAATTCAAGTTTGACCGAATTTGAGCGCTTGAACCTACTCATACAGTATTCGAGTTCGAGCTCAAACTCGAATTCAATTAACACTGGTCATTGAACTTGTCAGACTTATCAAGCTAACATAATATATATTTAATATATGTTGACTAAAATGTATATTAAAAGAAATTTTATAATCAATCATGGCTCGAGTGCAAAATCAAAATAGAGCTCGAATCAAATTAATTTCACTCAAAATTGAACTCGAGTCAAACTAATTTCATTCGAACTCGAACTTGAGCCAATATACTATAGGTTTGCATGAGTTTGAGTCCAGTTGGAACTCGAGATATTTTAAACGAGCTAAATTCAAAATAGTGGTTGTTTGAATTCAGGTTGGCTCATTCATGGTCTGAAGTGTTGTAGAAATAAAATGAAAGGATACGAATTGTACCCTGTCCGACGGCAGATTAGAATATAATTTAAACATGTGAATAAGTGACGGTCTATCTAATAACACCTAACTATTAGGCTACTAATTTATACATGCGTTAAAATGTATAATTTGTAAATTATAGTGAATTTTTATGTTAAATATTACATATGTATTTAATTGGGTAGTTTTGGTTATTTATTGGGTATTTGTTTGGTTCCCATTAAGTTAACATAATTTGGTACCCATTGGGATCAAAAAAAAATTCATTAATATAATCATTCTCATCCCTTCCAATCCCAAAATTTGATAGGTATTTAATACTTGATCCCATTAATTATCCATTTATTAATTTCTCATCTCATTTCTTCTCAATCCCGCTCAATTGACATATCTACTAAAAATTGTGCAGATTCGGTTGAGACAAGGAATATTAGATTTAATATCTCTTAGCCATCCATTCTCCAGTCTATTAAAATTTGTTTGTTCCCTGTACCTCTTAGGATTCATCCACGATGAATTTAGCATCTTGTATTATATCGTTTTAAATTGTATATTATGTGACATTATTAAATTTTACGATCAGAGACATTTTCAGCTTAGAATGGTAAAAGTCAAAGGATTCAACGGGGAAGGAAGTAATACTTATATAGACAGTCTATACAAATACATCATTGGGCTGAGTTTAGGAATGGCAATGGGACGGAGCGTGTATGGATTATAATATTTTCATACCCATGCCACCTAAAATCTTCATACTCATACATGTCTCATTAACCATAGCGGGTACAGCAATAAAATCCACCTCCGTCCCATCAGGTATTATCTAAAATCCACTCCGCCTCATCACCCACTTGGGTCTTCATACCCACTTCAAATCCATTTTACTCACCCCACTTGTATCTCCATAAAACACCTAAATTTTACTTTAAAATTACTAATTTTAATACTAAAAGTTAGAATAGTATTTACATAAAAATATTATAAGTAAAACATATGCATTATGAATAAATAATAGTTTATTATATTATAAATTAGTGTGTAGATAGCAGGTATAGTGGGGTGGGGTGGGGCGGGTATGAACTAATAACCATGTCCGACCCACTACCCATGACGGGTATTAATTTCATACTCATACCCGCCCCACTCCCACGAAAACTACATTCATACCTGTCCCATTGGGGCGGATGCGGAGTGGATGCAGAACGGACCTCCACCAAAATCCGACCCACTGCTTTCCCTAGCTGGGTTTGGTTAAGGGCCCAGCTTTAAACAATTTCTAAACAAAAAGTGGTGGATTCTGCAAGTACATTATGACTAAAATGGGCTGACATTATGGGCCAACTTCAACATGAATTCTGGAACTAGTCGTTTCCTAGGAGGAGCACTAACATCCTTAGCTAAAGCTTCAGTGTCTCCAGCATGAATGATGGCAACAACATCTTCAAACATGACGTCTCTACCACCTCTCATCGGATCCTATCAATGTTAAACACGCCAAAAATCAATGCGATTCATTCGTACTTAGGGGTTCTTGAAGGCGGAGAATCATGTGAAGAAAACCGTAACAACGTAAAGGAGAGGTGGTTTCACATTGTTTGTAGGTTGTACCTGAAGGAACAAGTCCGTGTGAGATTTTCCCTCGTATAAGATCGCTTCACCTTTCGATCCAACTTTTCGAAGGGTTTCTGCAAATGATACACTGGACATTGCAAAGTAGATTAGTGCCACAATCTATGGTCATGGTGATGATCATGGTCTAAATTTACATGTGACAACATTTAAATGATAATCATGGTCTAATACTGCCGGGATCATTCTGATGAAAGGAATTGGGTACTCAATCAGGTTCCCAATACTAAGGAGCAGCTTTTGTGCATTGAGAGGAGAACAAAAGAAGAGTACCTGGCATCTGAGGGAATAGAATAATCTGCGGTGCCATGGAAAAGGTAGATTGGTGGTAGCAGGGAAGCTGCATTTCCGAAAGCTGGATCTTGCACCACGATTTCAGGAGAATACTTGCGCAGATTTTCTTCGCCATCCATTATGCTGAAAATTGATTTCAAACAGGAGTGAGGTGGAATATTCATATGGTGAAAGCCGATAGATGAGTAATCCTGGAATGTAAATAAGCAAGATGCATGAAAAGAAGGATGTACCTTATAAAAATTTTACGGTACAAACCTCGGCTGTGGAAGTGTTCAACTAGGTTGAGAAGATTGTATCTGCACAAGAAACTCCAATGTATGAAGTATATGGCAAAAACCAAACACTCAAAAGGCCATACTCATTTTTGTTTTGCTCTATTTTCCATTCTCATGAATACTGAGTAAAACAATGAGTAACATGTCAACGTGTAACTGTTGTCTGATTTGACCTATCGTGACTTCAAAAGTCATGAAGCTTGTTACCTAAGTCGACAATCTTAAAATCGACTTACCCTCCTGACAAGCCAAAATAAGCTTTAATTTGAGAGACGCTCCATGAGCTCCTGTCTCCTTCACCCTCCTCTTTCATTGCATGATCTACAAGTGCACAGCCAGCAATATGTGCACCAGCTGACTGTCCCATTAGATAAATTCTGTAAGTAGCAAGCAGCCAATGAGATTTTACAAAAATTAAAATTGAATCTCTTTAAAAACTGGTAAAGAAATCCCTGATCACCTGTTAGGATCACCTCCATATTCAGCAATCTTATTGCACACAAATGAGATTCCTTCAGAAGCATCCTTAACCATGTCGGCCATGGTTCCCTGAGGGAAGTTTCTGCAATTCGTCAAAATCGTGAACTTCAAAAAGGTGGCAAAAGTTCACATTGCATCAGATGTAATCAATGTTATGTTTTTTTTTTGTGTGTGTGTGTAATACTCCAATGTGATCCTATGCAGGGGGCATCGGTTCTTTTCAGAAAATACAGTAGTATATAAATCCCACAATATACGATTATGGATCAATAAAGTTCCTTTTTGCACACCAGGGCTACTTGTCGTGAATCAGACAACTAAAAATAAGGCAGCAATACCAAGTTTTCCAGATTAATACGACTGTAAATTACTGTCGATCTTTAATATATGTATCACACTCTGGATATAGGCTGTCAATTTAAAGAAACTCCAAGATTTAAATTTTGAACTAGCATCAAACTGAGAAAGAAGGGATGCTGCATACTAGTATCTTTTATCATGTCAATGAACTGCCACTTGTCAAACAAACCTAAGTTTGAAAATGGTTAAAAACCTCTAATGGGTACTCATAAAATGCATAATATATGTAGCAGAAATTGAATGTCCTGCTTTTTCTTCCTGTCATTAAAGTTAATCAGCATGTTCAATAGTCTATACTGCATTTTAATGAGAGCTCAATCATACCTATAATCTATGCATGCCACTATAATATCTCTTTCTGATAACTGCTGACCTAAAA
>JAULKM010004161.1:0-15214 GCA_032355605.1 Rubia tinctorum | reverse complement strand
CTCTTAGGAGAATGAAAAACAACTTCAAAACTCTTCTCTAGCTAAAACCCTAGTAGACATAGGATACGATTTATAATAGTAGGGAATTGGGCCTTGAAAATGGCCCAAAAAGTGACCATAGACCCTAGCCGCCGTTGGCACAACCCGCGTAAAAGAGCACTACCCGTGTTGTTTGGGTCTGACACGGCCCGTGTTTTCTCGTGCGGCTATGCTAGCTTGTCTTGGCATGACCTGTGTTCTTTGGCATGGGCGCCTACTTGGCATTTATCTCAGTCATTCTAATATGAGCAGTTGCGTCATCTGCAAAGGGCTGCGCGCTGGGAGTTCTTTCTCCATCAGTTGAATGGCGTAGACTGTGTAATTCTTCATGGGCTACCGGTAGATTGTATGATTTTCCCTTCTAAATGGTGTGGGCTATTTAAATTCTTCTGGGCCATCAATTGGGAGTTAAATTCTTCAAGGTTGATGGCGCGGGTTATGTGAAACGTTGCAGGCTGTCGGCTGGTCTTTGGATGTTGAATTTGAAGCGGCACGAGCCGTGTAAAATGGCACGGCTTGTCCCCATTCTTAGCCGCACGAGGTATCTAGGCTAACACGAGCCGTACTGATCCTTGCAACCTATGCCAGAGAAACCTGGCACCATCGTGTTGGCCATCACGAGTCGTGTTGTATGCTACGGCCGTGTCGGATCTTCGTTTGATGCTCATTGACTCATTCTTCTCCTCAGTTTTCTTCCATCTACACCACATTTTAACTCGTGGCCTTCTTTCAATAACCATCTTTGCGAATGGCCTTCTACTGTCTACTATCACCCTTGCAGATGGCTTTCTATAAAACTACGCGGAAGTTTTCACAAGCAACCTACTAATAAGCTCACAAAAGAAGATCTAGGCGCTCGTGGGAACATAGTGTCCATTAGATCCAATTAAGTCTACAAAACTCAGGATTTAGATAAGAAACCCATCAACATTCATCTAAACCCTTTGTAATGTAAACCTAACTAAAACTACCAATCAAAAAAACAAAAATATAATACAAACGTGTCAAATGCATTGGATAATGCATGCATTTAGGTGAAAATTAGTTATTGATGAATGCTTTAATGATGTTAAAGAGGAATCTAATGGTGCAAGTAAAAGGACTTCCGAGGATTTTTTTAAAGAGCATCTTGTTTTAAATGTGGAATAACATATTTGAAGATGACACTGGATGAAGCTTCCCACTCGATAACTATGGCATTAGGGAATGGATTTGATGATGGTCTGATCCAATAAGCCCAAATAGTTTGTTGGGCCTATTTTAGCCCAATAAAGGTATTAGAAACAGTCAAACTTGATGACCATATTTACTTGCAATTAAGAGGTAGAGTTGAATACAAATACTACTAGAGTTATATAGGTATAAATACAAGGTACATATACATTTTAGATTCATTCTACTATATGGTATTCATACAATTTTACTGACTTAGACATTGGAGAGTTTTTCCATGGGACAACCCCGGGCTTGTTTATTGAAGATCACTATCAAGAACTTGGGAAACGGGACTCAACTGGATTCCAGACGAAACAATTAGCATGCCCAGTGAGACCGATTATGTTAGATTCCAACCCCTTGGTTTATGTCCACTTCTACGGGTACTCAAAGGAGTGAGAGGTTGAAGAGTTAGGGAACCGATGCAAGACATGGGGTGCAATCTCCATTCAAAAGGAAAAGAAAGATGGTTAATCCCCCACTATCGCAAAGTATTGAACATGAACTAGCGTTTGTTTTGATGGGGCCATATTTGGAACATGTTGGAGGATCCCAACCACGTGGGTCTTTGAGGCAGCCGAAGATTAGTCAGGAGCCTGGTGTAGGAGTGAACATATACCTTCAATGGGATTTGTTGGTCGCCCAACATGATGATAGGGATGGTCAATTTACGGAGGCTTTAAGAGATTCACACATAGAAGCTTAAGAAAAGGCTGTTTAGGTGAACTGTGGTGTAGAAGGGGCAGTGTTAGCCCTAGTTGGATCAGGACAAGATCTGGCGCAAGAGCGCAGATGTTGACAATAGCTAGGTATCAGATTACCACACATTTGATATCCCTCGTGCTCTCAAAAAGTATGGTACCACATTCGATACCCCTAGTTCCTTCGAGAAGTGTGATACCATCTTTGATACCTAAGGAGTTTCCCCTGATGCCAATTTCTCAACACATGTTGGGAATTCCCTATACTGCGTATGTAGGGGAGATGTTCCCACCACGGTCACATCCTTCATTTCCCGATAACAATCGAGGGGTAGTTCATGCAGGATCTTATCTGATGCGTATTACCTTAGTCGCTACATTTCCTGATGTAGACACTGGATATCCATTGGTGTCCCAGCGCATTGAGGGATATGATGGACTCGGACCATATAATCCCTCCTCAGGACAGGAACAATATGGTTTTCACCCGCAACCCACGCTGTATCCTAGAGCAGTAGGACCTTGGGCACACACTGGTTACGGAGGACCCCAATCGATGTATCAGACTTCGTATGGTGAGGACCCTCGAGTTCAACATCTAGTAAGGGATCCACTAGAAACAAGTTCAGGAGGGGACACAGAAGATTCTTTGAGAAAAGAGTTGGACAGGTTAATTGGGCTGATAGGGCAAACAACAAGTTCTCCCATTTAGTCCATGGGTAACCTCAGTTTGATGGTGGTGGATACAAAGCCATCATAGGGGCTTCCTACTTACGGTGGAGATTTATATCCTCAAGAATTCATACAGACGTTTCTAAGTCTAATGAATTCCTGGGATTTTGACCAGAGGCTTACGTGTAAGCTGGTTGAGAGTTACCTTCGAGGGAATGCCCAGGAATTATTTACCAAACATCCTAAGGGTTTTTTGCATTCCCAGTGGAGCTAATCTAAGCCAATATTCCCAGAAGAAGAAATTCACTAAAACTCTGCCTGAGTTGTATCAAACGTAGAAAAATTGGGGGAGACTACAAAAGCATTCTACTATAGATACGTTGATGAAATCTTGGAGTTGTGGAGAGTGCGAAGAATGAGATAATCCAGGGGTATTTAATAAGGACGAAGGATGTAGAGTTGTACAATAAATTGACCACCAATAACCCTAAGACCCTTCAGAAGCTTCAGGAGGTTTTCAAACAGTGCTCAAAAGTGGAAGAGGTTGCCAAAAGTAATAGGATTTTAGTTGAGAATGATGGGAGAGACAATTATTCATGGGGAAATAGGCTAGTTTAAATGACCAGGCCAAAGTTTGAGAAGTATACGCCTATGGCTAGATCCCCAGCATAAACTTTGAGTATACATCAAGCTTTATTTAGGACTCCTCCACCCATGAGAGATTCAAATAGGGCTATGGAATCTAGGCGAGTCTCAAAGAGGTACTGTGACTAGCATAAGGATTATGGACATGATACAAATGATTGTAGTCATTTGAAGATAGAGATTGATAGGTGTGCTAGGGAATGTAAATTTCAAGGCTCAAGAACTCGGTATGGAGATCGAGGAGGGCTTTCGAGGCCACAGAACGATTTACAAACTTGGAAATTGTATCAAAGGGGCCAGCAAATTAATGGAGGTGGGATTGACAGAGGGCCTCAAGATCCGAGCCCGGGAAGGTAGGATGAGAGGCCTCGTAATTAACCCGAGAGGAATCAAGAAAATAGGAATGAGAAAACTTAGTGATTCAAAGGGTAGTAACCGTTATTAATGGTATTGTTGGTGAAAGGTCTTCTAGCACGATCATGAAGGTTGACTCGCACCATGTCCTTGTTGGAGAGCAGCAACGTAAGTGCTTGCAAGAAAATGAGACTATAACATTTTCATAAGTAGATGCGGTTCCTAATCAGAACCCGCATGCAGATCATATAGTTATATAAAAAATTGTTGGAAATTATTTGATTAAGAGGGTATTTGTTAGTGATGAAAGTGGCTTCGAAGTTATGTTTGCGCATCGCTTTGACCAACTGCACATAGGTCGCAACAACTTGAAAAAGTCTGTTTCACCGTTGTTCAGATTCACGGGCAAAGTCATGCTTGCATTGGGAGGAAGTCACTTTGTCAGTGTGAGTAGTGGTTGGAGAAAAGGGGAGTGGCAATAGATTGTATGTTTCAGTCATCGATGCCTATTCACCATATAAGGTGATTCTTGGTCGTCCATGGATGTGTCAAGATCGAGCTTTATGGTCATCGTATCACTTGATCATGAAGTTAACTACAAAAAAGGGAATAGAAGGCATCCGAGAAGACCATGTGGTAGCAAAGAGTTGTAATCTTACAACGGTGAAAGACGCGTAAAAGGTGGCATCCGTGCATAGAGAATTTGGTCTTGCTAATAATGAATGGATTACTATTCAAGATCTAGGCGAAATGGTTGTTAGGAAGTTGATGCAGGAAGATATAAGGGAAATGTTAAAGGTGTTACTCGATGGTTATAGTGATGTGTTTCCATGGAGCACTTATAACTTTAAGGGAGTGCCTTCGAAGTTAGCAGTTAATAGGTTGAACATCGACCTATCGATAAATCCAGTGAAGCAGAAGAGAAGAATGTTTGCTCCAAAAAGAACAGAGGCAATCAGGGTGGTAGTGGACAAATTTCTTAAATCAGAAGTTATCGAAAAATTGAATTATCCTGAATGGTTGGCTAATTCGTTAACGGTCCCAAAGCATGATGATACATGGAAAATGTGTATTGATTTTATTGATTTGAACAAATGCTTCCATAAGGATAGCTATCCACTGCCACCCATTGACAAGTTTATAGAAGCTACAGTTGGGTATCAAGTGTTGGCTTTCTTCGATGTTCACAAGGGGTATCATCAAATATTTATGGCTGAATAAGATAAGGAAAAGACATCATTCATCATGGATGTGTGGACGTTTTGTTACAAGAAGATGCCGTTTGGGCTTAACAATGCGGGTGTAACTTACCAGAGGTTAGTAGATAAGATGTTCAAAAAACAAATTAGCATGAACATGGAAATATGTAGATGATATGGTCATGAAGATCAGGATTCATAAGCAGATTTTGGAGAATTTGAAAGAAACGTTTGATGAGATGAGGCAATCGAACCTCAAGCTCAACTCAGCCAAATGTGTGATCGGAGTGGGAGCAGGAAAATCTTTGGGGTTTATGGTGTCCAAAAGGGGTATCGATTTTAACCCTGAGAAATTTGAAACCTTGATGAATATGAGGTCTCCACAGACGTTAAAGGAGGTCCCAAAACTTACTGGATCTCCGGTAGCCCTAGATTGATTTTCATCAAAGGGGCAGAGAAACACTTGCCTTTTTTGAAGTGTTGAGAAAGGCAAAGAAGTTCAAGTGGAATGAGAAAGTGAAAAGAGGCATTTAAGGAATTTAAAGAATATCTTCGAATGTTGCCAACACTTATGAAGCCCGAAAGGGGTGAGGTGTTGTACCTTTACATATCTGAATCCCTACGTTTGCTAGTGCAGTATTGGTGAAAGAAAAAGAAGGTATAAGCATTGTTTATATTTCATGAGAAGGGCTTTGAAAGGGCCAGAGACAGGGTACACAACCCTCGAGAGGTTAATTCTTGTAGTGGTTCACAGAGCATGATGGTTGTGCCCCAACTTTCAAGGGTATACCATAGTGTTTCTTACTAATCCCCCGATTCAGCAAATACTTTTGAAGTCGGAAGTCTAAGGAAGAATGATGAAATGGAAAATAGAGTTGGGGGAACATGATATATGATTTTAGCCGAGAAACACGATCAAAGGTCAGGCCCTCACAGATTTCATAGTGGAAACTACAGAGCCGATAAAATTGGAGGACGTGCTGAATGACAAAGTTTGGAAGTTATATGTCGATGGTTCTTCCCATTTGGGGGGTAGTGGAGTAGGAGTGTTGCTCACTAGTTCCGAAGGTGTGGATCACCGGTATGCTTTGCACTTGAAATTCAAAGCTAGAATAAGGAAGCTGAGTATGAGGTTCTAATCACCGGCCTTCATTTGGATAAAGAGCTTAAGGTAGAAAATTTGGAGATATTCAGTGATTTACATATTGTATTCCAATAAGTTAAAGGGGAATATGAGGCTAGAGACCGCATTTGCAGTGGTATTTGGAGGTAGTGAAGCCCTTTCTGAATGGCTTTTGAAAATATACCCTAACACAGGTACTGAGGAAGGAGAATCATGAAGCAGATTATTTTAGTAAGCTTGCTTCCTCCGACCTTGGGGTTCAATCGCAAAAATAGTTGATGATGGAGACATTGGATAAGCAAATTTTTGAGGAACATGAGGTGATGATCCTTGAGGAGGCAAATTCATGGATGACGCCCATTGTCAACTATCTTTGAGGGAGAATTCTACCTGAAGGGGATGTTGAAGAAAGAAAGATAAGTTTGAAAGCTCCATGGTATGTGTTTCAGAATGGATTTTAATATCGTCGAGGTCATCTTCAATCACTCCTTCATTTTGTTACCCCTTTCGAGGCTGACTGTTTAATTAGAGAAATTCATGAAGGAATATGCAGAAGTCATCATGGGGCTAGATCTGTTGTAAGGAAGTTTATTCGAGGAGGATATTATTGTCCTATGATGTTCGATGATGCAAACAATTATATTCAAGCTTACAATCAGTGCCAAAAACACGCACCCATCACCCATGTTCCTCAGAAGGAGATGATAAACATACATAGTTCATGGCCATTTAAAAAAATGGGGGATGGATCTTATGGGGCCATTCCGAGAAGCACCGAGTCGATTCATATATCTCACCATGATCATCGAAAACTTCACGAAATGGGTGAAGGCGGAACCATTGACAAATATGAAAGGGAAATCGGTGATTGCCTTTTGTTAAAAGAATATTATTTTCCATTTTTGTATACCCAAAACATAATAACTGATAATAGGATGCAGCTTGGCCATGGCCCATTCAAAAAATGGCGTGAGGAGTATAAGGTACAATAGAAGGTTATGGCAGTGTATCATTCCTAAGCAAATGGTCAAGTAGAAGTTTCCAATTGTATCACTGTTAATGGTACCCGGGAAAGGGTCGAAGGCACTTAGGGGAACTAGATATAAGAGCCAACGAGTGTTTTATAGGATTATCGAACAACTGAGTCATCTGCCACTGGGGAGACAGCCTATGGTTTGGTTTATTGGTCTGAGGCTGTGATTCCTACGGAAAGTGGAATATCTAGACCAAGGGTAATAGTGGTTTATGAGGAAGAAAATGAAAATAATCGTTGTACAGATCTTGAGTTGGCGGAGGAAAAATGAAAATTGGCATCCCTACGTAAAGTAAAGGTGAAGGAGAAAGTTAAGCGTCTCTACAATCGAAGGGTTCAAAAAGTATAGTTCAGCCCAAGAGATCTTGTTATGAGAACTAATGAGAAAAGTTGGCGAGAACTTGATGAGAAGCTAGCAGCCAACTGGGAAAGACCGTATAGAATGATCGAGGCATATCTCAGAGGTAGCTATATCCTTGAAGGCATGAATGGGGATCCGATGTTGAGGCGATGTAATGTTATTAACTTCCGAAAGTATCATCAGCTATAGAAGAATAGACCTTGGTGTATATTGAAAAGCTGCACTGAGGGCTAGTTTTGTACGATGTATGTTAAAAAGCTGCATCAAGATTTGAATTTGTACGGGGTATGTTGAAAAGATGCATCGAGGGTTGAAAGTGTTAATGTATGTTGAAACGCTGCATCTAGTGAAATTGTATGATGTATGTAGAAATGCTACATCGATAATTGAAGTTATATGATGTATGTCGAAATGATGCATATAGTGATATTTGTATTATGTATGTTGCATGGTGAAAAATGTGCTAGAAATTGCACCCAAGTTGATTTTTCTCAGATTTTCATATTGTATGCTGCATCTGATTGAATAAAATTTTCACTTTGATACATTGCAAATACTTGTTGTAAGATGGAACATCATGTTTAACTTCCACTATCTATAGTTAATTGCACCAATAAAAAATCCTAACTCTTAAGACTCAAGAAGAAGATGAAACTAAAAGGTAAAAATATCATAAATATCATACATTACTACATTGAAATATACAAAGTTAGTTTGAGGACCGAAAGCTCCAGAGAACTAATTTTCCTAACTTTTCCTCTAATCGCTCATTTTTTGTTTTCTATTTTAAACCCAGCCGCACATTGGAAGTCGCATCCTTGGTCTTCTTCTGGTTACTCGGAATGATTAATTATAGCTTTTGAACGAGAGCATTTATATTTATGGCTTGTTTAGTTGTCATCTTCCTGGTTGTTCAATTGAAGATCTTCGGTCCTGGGATATTTCCTTTAACTACTAGACATCTTTTTCTCCCCTGTGTTGACATTAAATGCTTGAGCCCTCAAAAATTTACGATCAATGATGCTCTTTTTAGCTTTTAAAGTGTGGGAAGATGAGTTCCTCGAGGCTCATATCCGAGGGTGTACATGGGAGAAATCTTTGAACTATTCTAATATGGCCTCAATTACTTTATTTTGACAAGGAGTCCCCTTGGTTTCACCTTGTGATTATTAATCCAGTTTTTGGCTGCTCTAAGGAGGAACTCAGGAATATATATGATAAGCTTTGAGTGAAGAACACCATGATACAGTCTGTGGGCTCGAAGGTTCTCGATATAAACTTTAGGAGTAAGGTGTTGCTCTTTGTTTTCTTCCTCAAGACTAAAATTATCAGCATCTAAGGACTCAGTTAAGGAGGAATTTCCATCTGCAGCTTCAGTCTTACTCTTCAACAACAAGGGGCTTACTAGAGAGTGTTTCCTCCTCCTCAACTTCAGAGGTAGAGACTTTCGGAGGTCCTTGCTTTTGGACAGTTTTCTTCTTCCTCGAGGGAACCTTCGAGGAGTCCCCTTCCTCGTATACTGGAAGTTGTAGCTCTACTTTCCCAGCAATGGGTTACTTCCATAGAGATGGCTTTTCCTTGCCAGCTGGCTAAACATTGGGAAATCCCTTGAGGGGAATATTAGTGATTGGAAATCTGGTAGGATTATAGTCAGTACAACCAATATCGTCGAGTTTTTTATCGGAATCCTCATAAGGGTTCTCTGATCCTCTAGATTTAGAGCCATAAATTAGCCCCTCATATGAATCTATTTCCTCCCTTTCTAACCTAGTCTCGTCGATCAACCCCCTCTCAGTAGATCTTTCATTAGAAATAGAAGTATTCATAGCCATCATAAAAATACTGGGAGAAAAGAAGATGAAAATGATAGCAAGACTTACTGTTTAAAGAGAAGAAAGTGATAGAGATGATAGTGAAGTGAGAGAGATTAGTGCACTATAGAATGTCCTCTTCAGATATCTTGCAAACAAAATGAGCAAAAATTGAACAGGGGAGCAATTAAGAAGCCTGAAACGGCCCTAGCTAATGATTATCTTGGGAAACTGGAAATTTTGAAAAGGTATGAGAATATTTATATAACTTTTTAGAAGAAACTGTCACTCATTCACCCTTTGGAGCAATTGGTTGAAACGCGCGTCATTTCAAATTCGGCCAAAAAAATTTAAGAATGAGAAAACTAAATACCTCCTCGAAGCTCGAAAATAATTCCCTCGCACAGAGAATCTCGACATAGTTCACGAGCGTTCATGGATTCGATCCTTCGAGTCGCGATCTTTAGTTTTCTGGGGCTTTTGATGATGGTCCGATCCAATAAGCTCAAATAGCTTGTTAAGTTTATTTTATCCCAATAAAGGTATTGGAACCGGTCAAACCTGATGACCGTTTTTATTGGAAATTAAGAGGTAGATACATTGTCTATCCTTGTATTTATTCTCCATGGATTGACAATTGCAGTTCCATTGCGGTGAAGATGGGTTAGGTGGGTGAGTGGGATGAGGGCGCAGGGGAAGGGAGAAGAGAGCGGCATGGGTGAAAGAAAAGAAAGAGAATAAAAAAACTAAGGAATAGAGGGGACGTACATGAGGAAAAAAAAATAAAAATGAAGCTATTAGGAATATGAAATTAGAAAAACACTGTTATTGAGAGGAACTACAACTTTGTGGTTAATGAAGATGGTTGCATGTGATTGAAACAAAAAACACTGTTATTGTATTGCAACGACATTTTCCCTAAAACCGATGATAAACAACGATTCTGAACAACACACTGTCAATTCGATAATAGTTCTAAACAATACACTGTCAATCCGGAGTTGTTAGATGCTCACTTTTAAACTAATGGTAACTGATTTGATTACAAGGCATATGGCATTTAATTTGTAGAGTTAAGTGTTAAAATAATCTAATATTTTGGTCGAAAGTACCAATCTAATCCTGTAAAATCTGAAAGTGCAAATCTAATCCTGTAAAATCTGAAAGTGCAAATCTAATCCCAAGTTTTAGATGAAAGTGTCAATCTAACCCTGACAACCTGAATTTGTCCAGAAATGACCATTTTCCCTAGAAAACACAATGTAAACCTTTTTCACTTTCGTCTTCTGAAATCTTCCTCCCTCTCGTCTCCTCTTGTCTTCTTCTCATTCATGCAACTTTACCTCTAATCCAAGTCGCTAAAAGAGAGGTAGACACTGCCACAACAGTGGAGGATTGATCGGAATGAGAGGAGATCGTTGCCATTACGGCGTTGGAAATTGGGCGGGGCAGGCGTGGTGCTACCGATTCGGGAGGGGCAAAGATGGCGCTGGGATTGGGAATCCGGGATTGGTGGTGGATAGGGTTAGGAATCTGGGATTGGGGGCTGCAGGGTTTTTTGACCTGCGAGGCTGAACCGGGTCTGGAGACTATTAGGGATCTAGAGGTGTGCCGTTTAGGGGAGGTGGTGGTGGAGAAAAGAAGGGGTGGTGACAGGCCATTGGAGGTAGTGGAGTGCCGCATCGAGGGCTCTAGTTCGGGAACATCCATGGTGAAGGAAGAAGTGAAGTTGCTGGCAAGCTCTCTGTTTCGTCAGCGTCTGCAGTGGCGGTGGTGGTTCGGCGGTGATCGGACCTTCATTGGTGGAGGATTTATGACTTATGAGGGATCGGATTGTAAAGGATTTTGGTTTTGGGTAATGGGAAGAAAGAAATGGAAGCAAAATGGAGGTGAGGGAAATGATGAGAACGTTGGAGTAATGGCGTGAGAAGATGAAGTACGACCATTGATTTGCAGAATTGGGTTTATCCATTTGTTTTTAGAAAACATGGGTTTTGTGTTTTGTTTTGACTGCATATCCGGGTTCATCTTCTTCCCTACCTCTAACTTATCCGCCCGTTTTAGTGTGCTTCATTATTTTAGTTTTTTTTCACTCTTCGAATTTAACTTGTCATTTTATAATTTAAATAGAGATGTTTAATTTGTTTTTCGACTTTCTCAACTTGTTTTTGTTACCGTCATCTTTTAGAAGAAAATGTTTTATGAGCCCAAGTTGTAAAGTAGAGTAAACTGATTTTCATATTCTGGCTGGCGGCGGAGCGGCGATGACGATGGTTTTGATGAACAAAAAGAACCTTATGGGTATTTTTGTCATTAAAATTTTAGATTAGGTTAATGTCGGAAAATGTCAAGTCAAGACTGCAATAGTGCAAAAAGGTTATATCGGAGCATTTACTAAAAATCTTAGGGTTAGAAACGCACTTTTAAATTTTACAGGGTTAGATTGACACTTTCAGAAAATAATAGGGTTAATTTTGTATTTTTCCTTGTAGAAAAATAAGGGTAATAATGTGTGGTTTTATTCATGCTCCGGGGTACATTATATAGAGGTAAAAACACCTTTACAGAAAATGAAAATTAACCTAAATCTAATTACAGTTACAAGTAATATTCACATTAGACTATTTATTTCCTTAATACTCCTCTTCAAGTTAGAGCATGAGGATCAGAAATGTCCAACTTGCCAAGTAAATAATGAAACTGAGTTTGTCTGAGAGCTTTGGTGAACAAATCTGCAGGTTGGTCAGTTGTGCGAATATGATGAGTAACAATTGTACCAGACTGGACAAGATCACGGACAAAATGATAATCAACATCTATATGCTTAGTACATTCATGGAACACCATATTCGCCGCAATGTGAAGAGCAGATTGACTATCACATAATAGTCACATAGGAGAAGAATGCACAACAACTAAGTCACGAAGTAACGACTTAAGTCACAACAACTCACAACATGTAACAGCCATAGCACAATACTGCGCTTCAGCAGAAGAACAAGAAACTGTAGGTTGCTTCTTTGTCTTCCATGAAACCGGGTAATTACCAATTGTCACAAAGTACCCAAAAGATAGCGTTGCATAATCGAACAAGCATCCCAATCCAAATCACAATAAGCAGTCAACTGTAAGGAACTACGTGAAGAGAGAAATAAACCTCAGGATGACTCTTTATGTAATGAAGCACACGAATTGCTGCTTGCCAGTGAGGAACACAAGGAGACTTCATAAAATGAGCAAGATTATGAACATAATAACTTAGCTCAGGACGAGTAATAGTCAGGTAAATAAGGTGACCCACCAGGCATCGATACTGCTCGGGATCATCATAAAAGGCCCTTAAACCTTAGCAAGATCATGTTGTTGCTCCATTGGAAAATCCTTCGATTTAGAAGCTGATAAAACAGTATCATACAAGATATCTAGAGCATATTTCCTTTGTGAGAGAAGCATCTCATTCGGTTTTCTAGCAATCTCTATACCCAAGAAATACTTAAGCGTATCAAGATACTCCATATTAAAACAAGAACTCAAGTATTTCTTAAATTCATAGATGAGCGACGAAGAACTACCAGCAATGACCAAATTATCCATATAATCAAGAACATGTAATGAAACCGAGCCTCGAGTGAAAGCAAAAAGAGAGTAATCTACCTTACTCTGAACTAAACCAAATGCACGTAAAGTCTAACCCAATTTTGCGAACCAATTATGAGGCACCTGCGGAAGACCATAAAGAGATTTCTGAAAGCGACGCACCTGGTCAGGAGGGGCAGGGTATCCCGGTGGGGGTCGCATAAATACCTCTTCATGCATATCACCATGCAAAAAAGAATTATGCACATCCATCTGACGTAGTTCCTAACCACGAATAACTGCAACTGATAAAAATAGACGTACCAAACTCATCTTCACAACAGGAGCAAATGTCTCAGTGTAATTAATCCCTTCCCTTTGGAGATTTCCAAGAACCACCAAGAGAGATTTGTGACATTCACTGGTAACATCAGACGTGAACTTGGTATGATACACCCATTTGTATCCAATGACAGTCTTATTTAGAGGTAATGAAGACAAAGTCCATGTTTGATTACGTTCAAGTGAATTAATCTCATCGGGCATTGCATCAAGCCAATGAGCATGCTTGGAAGCCTCAAAATAAGTAGTCGGATCTGCACTATAGGTTACTGCACCCAAAAATCTACGATGTGTATTAGAAAATTTAACACAATTTACAAAATTAGATAAAGGATGGAGAATACCTGAGGAATGTGACGTGGCAAGTGTAGTCGTAGCAGTGGGAGGGGGTTATTAATATTAGCAACAGAGCAAACATAATCAGACAGATAAGTAGGAGGGCGACGATCACGAGAACTCTGGCGGACAGGAGGTAGATCAACCGTAGATGGTGGTTCCGGGGAGTCGTTCAACGTGGCAGGCTGCGGTGGAGGAGGTACATGAAACGCAATGTCGACGGCGGCCTGCGGCACGTGAGGTACCGGTGCCAGAGTGGAAATCAGCACGACTGGTAGGGTTTTGACGATGAGCGACTCCGGCGTCAGGTGGGCGGCCGGCTTTCGAGAATATTCCAGCGGACGGGAAGAATCCAGTGGGTAGATTTTGGCAGTTGGCAAGGTGTCGGCCAGCGGTGGTGACTGTCCGGCTGGCGGCGGAGATGAAGTCGATCCCGTTGGTGGCGACGCTTCAAGGAGAGCAGAGTATGGAAACTGACCTTCATAAAAGTCTGTATCCAGACTATTAAACAAAGTGTGTGACTCCAAATTATAGAGCCGATATCCCTTCTTCCCGGAAGGATACCCAAGAAACAGACATCGATGATTTCTTGGAGAAAACTTGTCACGAAATATGGGAATATTGGAAGCAAAGCATAAATATCCAAAGACTTTCAAAACCTAGTAATTTTGGGAGCAACCATAGAGTAACTCAAAAGGTGTACAGCCATTGAGATGCTTCATTGGTGTCCCGTTAATCAGATATGTCGTAAGAACACACTCTGCCCAAAATTCAATCGGTATATTGGCTTGATAACGCAAAGCATGAGCCACATTCAACAAATGGCGATATTTGCGTTCCACACGACCATTATGCTATGGTGTATCAACCATAGAAGTCTAAAAAATAATCCCAGACTCAGCAAAGTAAGATCTCAGAGGTAGAAATTATGTACCATTATCAGCCCGTACACGCCTAACAGTGTGGCCAAACTGATTCTTGACTAAAGCACAAATTTCAATAATTCTAGGAGTAACTTCTGACTTAGCAACTAATAAGTAAACCCAAATAGATCGTGGATAATCATCAACTATAGTCAAAAAATAAAATGCACCACTAGAAGATGGTGTTTTATAAGGACCCAAGACATCACAATGTATTAATTCAAACAAAGAACTAGCATTCGAAGAACTTAAAGGAAAACTATGTCTAGTCTGCTTCGCTCGATGACAAACTGAGCAAGGTACAATAAGATTATTTGTGCTAAAATCAAGAGTAGAAACAGAAGACAACACTGTAGAGGAAGGATGCACAAGAAGCTGATACCATAAATCAGAAGACGAAACTGAAGCAACTGTCAGATTAGACTGCAAGATAGAAGGACGATCATTTGTATCCAGTAGACTAAGCCAATAACTCCCCCCTTGCTGTTCACCCACTCCAATCACATTTCTCGTACTGATTTTCTGTAAAATGCAATAATTTTCAATAAACAAAGCTAGACATTTTAAGAAAGATAACAATCTAGAGCATGATAATAGATGGCATCACAGAGAAGGTATGTAGAGAACATGAGTAAGAGTAACATCTCCAAAATGAATAGAACCATATTAAGATGCAGATGACCAAGAACCATTAGGCAAGATAACATTCACGGCATTTAAAACATTAGCGACATTAATAAAAGAACCTCTGTCACCCGTCATGTGATACGAAGCTCCCGAATCAAGGATCCATGGTAAAGTGTAGTTACCTGACCCATGGTCAGAAACAACATTAAAATGATTAAATAAATGTAGGGTCGTACTCCATTGTTCATCGGACAGAG